>CM042046.1:44387500-44542500 GCA_023525975.1 Smallanthus sonchifolius | reverse complement strand
GGATAAGCTTAAAAAAACCAATAATCAAACGATCGAAAAAACTAAATAATTGGGAAACTAATAGTTTATGGTTTCGGTTACGATTTTTTATAACATTGTTCTATGGTTTAGTCATGGTTGAATTTTATAAATAACCGAGTCTAACCGCAACTAAAAGTCTCAAACAATCCTTTATGATTTTTTTTACTTTTTAAAAATAATATATTATGTCAAAAATTTTTTGTTATAGTTATTCACAAAAAGCAAATAGATTTTAATAATTCAAAATATGATCGATTGGTCGATGATAATTAATCCAATGACATTTTACTACCACTTTTGTTGTCAAAAATAATTATACACGCGTAATCATTATAAATTTACACTTAATTTTCACTCGTTTTCGCTCACAAGGATGGTTATGAGCGAAATAGGGAAACTTGGCTTTCTTGTAAGCGAAATCAAGTGTAAATCGGTAATGTTATGCGAGTGCGAGTGCGATAGCTCTTAATAAAAAAAAGTGAAAGTTAAACTGTTAGAGTGACATTGGTTAAATTGTCGGTATAAATTATTATCTGTCGGTGAATTATACTTTAGATTATTATAATCTAATGTATTCTTCTTCATGAAATAACATGTTTGTTGCTTTTTTATTTGACACAAACTTGATTGGATTTATGACTAAATGCGCTTGCAATGTACCTCGTCCTAGAACTAAACCTACCTAGAACTGACGGTTAAATTTCTTTCCCAATAACCGAATCGCTTGTTACCGAAAAGTATCAACAATAGGTTCGTATTAAACCTATAACCGTATCGATGCATGCACACTCCTTGTTGGTGCACATATATATAACATTTTATTTGAAATCAGAAAAGCATTAGGTAACTAAGGGGCTGTTCGGTAAATGTTGAACCATTAAGTGATGAACCATTAAGAGGCCTGAATGGTTGAACGTAGTTTTTTAGCTGAACCTTTAAGTGACTTGTTGAACCATTAGATGAGCTTTTAGCGAAACAAATACCTCGTACCTCTGACCGATTCTGTGTTATCATATTAATGGAATTATTAAAAGACTACCAAACAGCCCTAAGTTGAATCGTCCATATTATGAAAGTGTATTTAGGCTAAAAAGTTAATGCACCTGGAAATTTGTCCATGATCCTACATTTATTGCAAATTCATTTGTGCATTATAATAAGACAAATTTCTTAATTCATGTGGGAGTGTGACTTGAACTTATGACCTCTTCAACCTTGGTGTTTTTAGAGGATTTTCCTGTACAATTGGCCACCAACCCCAATGCTTGTAATATTACCAACATGTAATATTATAAATATACATATGTGCGTGTACCTCATCAGAACCCATTACTGAAAACAAGCTTTTTCTCATTCTAAAGTATATGTGTATGTGTATACAGCAATGTGCGCACACGCACATACATATATACATACATAGACATACACACATGCACAACACATACATATATAGATACATATACATACACACATGCATAACACATACACATACCACTACACACATATAGATGCATACACGTACACATACATGCATAACACATTTACAAATACATAAACATATACAAATACGTACATACACATACACATACACAGAAACAAAAACATACACATGTACACATACATATACAAAACCACACACACATACATACGTATACACATACACATAGATATATACGCACACAAATACATTCACAGACACATATACATATACATACACATATACGTACACATACACATTCACTTACACATACACAAATATACACATACACACACACACACATATATATATATATATACTATTATGTTTATTATCAATATTATTATCTATATTTATTATTATTATCAGTAAATAAAATATTACACTTTATAAAATGGTTTTTGTTGTAAATTTCTGAAGAATAAAAAAATTAATAATTTTTAAAAATAATTCTCGGAATTTTTCGAAGACGGGGGTGGATTGGATATACCAAACCAAACCAAACGTACCCAGTATAATCCCACACATAGCTAACGCTATTAGTAGGGTCTGGGGAGGGTGTGATGAGGGCAAACCTTACCCCTATCCCAAGGGATAGAGAGGCTGCTCCCGTTTAGACCCCTGGCTCCATGGGAAAGAAAAAGATAAAAATATAAATAAAATTAATGAGTAATAAAGTAAAATAAATCTAACAGTAATCTAACAATTAGCAGTGTATGACTAGAGTATATTAGTCACAAGAAACACAACACACCTACAAGAAACAAGACATACGCAAAATCTTTGCTAAACAACTCTACTCTCCCACACAACGGGTCACTCATCCTAAAACCCTAATACGACGTCTCCATGAAATCCTATAATTGATCATGTCCTCTGAGAGGTGTAAATCTAGCAAATCAAGCCTAATCCTCTCATCCCATGTTAATTTCGGTCTCCCCCTGCTCCTTTTCCCCTCTACAACGAGAGTTTCCACCGTTCTCACTGGATCTGTGCTCTGTCTCCTCTTGACATGTCCAAACCATCTCAATCTTCCTTCTCTTATCTTATCTGAGATACATGTGACTCCCAATCTCTTCCGAACAACTTCATTTCTTATTCGGTCCTTTCTTGTGTGTCCACACATCCACCTCAACATCCTCATCTCAGCTACATCCATTTTTCGAGCTTGTGTCTTCTTGATGGCCCAACAGGGGTGGATTGGATATGTTGTCAGAAAATTGTTGCTAAATTTAGGGTTTTTATTGGTCGGATTTATGTTGGAATTTCTTCGACCAAATTTTTTTTGTCAGATTTTTTTAGGGAGATAAGATGTTTTCTATTAGTGTTCATGCTCGTAATTAAAGTTATGTTTATGTTTACAGTTGAATCAGATATTCACTTAAGGTCTAATACAATCTCGAGCTAGACATTAATATTGTGGCCATTATTTCGTAAACCATGCATGATGAATTTAGATTAATCACAACAAAAACTTTGCCTCTAGGATGATAAACGACCGCTCACAGTAACATATCTTAATCTTGTGCAGATAAGCAAAAATGGGGAGAATGATGGTGGAAATTCCAATCCCTCCAAAGTGGAAACAACTATGGGATGTATGGGATCTCAGATGCGTCATCATCTTAAGTCTTTCATTACAAACGTTATTGATTCTGGCTGCGCCTTTGCGAAAACGAACAAAAAGCAACTTGATTGTTATTCCGTTGTGGTCTGCATACTTGTTAGCAGATTGGGCAGCAAACTTTGCTGTCGGACTTATCTCGAGTAGCATAGGGAACACGGATGATAGCTCATCAGGCAAAAAAAGCAGGACCCCTGTGGAAAATGAAGACCTTCTTGCCTTTTGGGCGCCGTTTCTTTTGGTGCACCTTGGTGGTCCGGACACCATTACGGCTTTCGCGTTGGAAGATAATGAGTTGTGGGGTCGTCATCTTCTCAGTCTTTTCTTCCAATGTTTAGCTGCGGTTTATGTGTTTGTTCAGTCACTTCCACATAATAAACTATGGATTCCTACAATGTTAATGCTAATGACAGGTAATGGTTTAAGATGCGAAATTTTGCATGATGAAAGCATTACAATAGCCTCCGTGTATATAGGAGGAATCACTACTAGAAAACATGTACAAATATTTTCAACAAGTTGAAAAAACTTTCCACAACTTTTCGACAAAACAAAAACAAAAAGATTTCATACAATTTTTCGACAAATTTAATAAATAAGTTAACGTATTTATTTAATATAATTGTCGGAAATTACCAAAGAACGGCTTTTGTCACTAATTTGTCGGAAATCTAGTCACTAATTCGTTGGAAAAAAAACATTTCTCACGGGTTTTTTCCAACAAAGACTTTTTGTCAGAAACTTGTCGCTAACGACCAATTCCGACAAATTTCCCAAGAAATATGATGTCGCAAATTTTTCAGTTTTTTGGTAGTGAATCTTAGAAACCCTAATTAATCAAATGATTATACCACGCTTAACCTATATTAATTCTCTAACAACAGGAATCATCAAATTCTCGGAGAGAACACGCTCGCTCTATCTTGCGAGTGCTGATAAATTCAAAGAGTCGATGCTTACGCAAGAAGAAGCGGGTCCGAATTATGCGAAACTCATGAATGAATACGTTTCCAAGAAGGAAGGTAAACTACCAACTTCAATCATAATGGTTAAGGAGCCAGATAGAGCAGCCAAATCAGCCAACAAAGCTAAAAAGGGGGTTTTAACTCAATTGGAGGTTGTGCAGTATGGTTATATGTTCTTTAAAAAATTTAAAGGTCTTGTTGTTGAAACGATTTTCAGTCGAAAGGACCGGAACCACAGTCGTGATTTCTTCCTAAATCGGACCGCTGAAGATGCATTCAAAGTGGTTGAGGTCGAGTTAAACTTCATCTATGATGTTCTCTTCACCAAGCTTCCAGTGGTGTACGATAAGATCGGCGTCATTTGTCGGGTTTTCTCTCTCGTCACTGTTTTTTTATCAATCGTAATATTCATATTGAAAAGCAAAGCCAGATTCCTTAAACCTGATGCTACCATCACCTACGGTTTGCTCTTTGGGGCCTTGGTTTTGGATGTCACTGCTCTACTCATGCTCTTGTTTTCTGACTGGACTGTTATTTTTCTCCGGGAATCGCCGGATACCGAGCTTGAGAAGGCTCCGAAGAGCAAAATCCTGAACTATCTCAAGACCCAAATCCTAACTAAATTTCTTAGGATCGATGGCGCACTTAAGGACACTAAAAACAATGGTAGATCGAAAAGAAATGATCAACCCAAATCTCTTAGGTGGATGACACGAAGGTGGTCGGAATCCATCTCAACTTACAACCTTATCTACTGTTGCTTGCACCAACGTCCGAATTTATTTAACAGCGTTTTTGACAAGTTGGGGCTTAGTTGGTTTCTTGATAGCGTCTTTTACGTAAATTCCGAAGCATTCTCACCTGATCTTAGAGACCTCATCTTCAAGGAGCTAAAAATGAAATCAGAACTCGCAGATGACCTGGATACCGCAAAGGAGATAAGTTCCGCACGAGGCGATTGGGTGCTTCGAGCCGAAGAAGGTTGGAGCCGCTTACTCAACCATGTTGTAGAGGTAGACTATGATCATAGTCTCATTTTATGGCACTTGGCTACTGAGTTATGCTACAATGAGGAGATTCACAACAAGATTACAAAAAAAACCCCACAGAGGGAGAACTCGAAACTCCTGTCGGATTACATGTTGTACCTTCTTATCATGCAGCCAGGCATGATGTCCGCAGTCGCAGGTATCGGACAAATTCGGTTTCGGGATACTTGTGCCGAGGTCAAAAGGTTTTTCAGAGATGAACGAGGTGAAAATAAAAAGAAAACACAAAGTGGTAAAGAAAATGATGAATATACGCTTACTAATGCTTGTATGGATATACTTCACGTATCGACCGCAGTGGAACCGGTAACGATAAAGGGCGATCGGAGCAAGTCGTTGTTATTCGATGGGTGCATTCTGGCGAAAGAACTGATGAAGATAGAGAGGGAAGACAAATTGGATAAATGGGAGATAATAAGCAAGGTATGGGTTGAGTTGTTGTGTTATGCTGCGAGTCACGCACGAGCCAACATGCAGGCAGCAGAAGTGAGTAAAGGTGGTGAGCTTATTACCATTGTTTGGTTGCTGATGGCTCATTTTGGTTTGGGAGATCAGTTCCAAATCAGTGAAGGTCAAGCAAGAGCAAAACTCATTGTTGGTAAGTAGGTTTGGGTTTTATTTGGATGAAAGCAGCATCATGGATGGTCAAGAAGATGCTAGCTAGCATAAATAAATTTAGGGTTGTTTTTATTTTTGTGTTTCTTTATTGTAATGGATAAAAGTGAGTAATGTAATGACTACAATTTTTCAATAATAGTAATTATGGATGAATTAAATAAATTTGGTTGTTCGGTTTGATAGAGAATTTAATAAAATCAGAACTATAAATAAAATGATAATTTAAAAAAATAAATGTGAATTTTAGAGGTCTAAACAAATTAAGAATTTGATTATATAATGTAAAAGGTAAGCATCAGAAGATGATACGGTTCAAACATTCTCTAGATAACCATTTTGAGTAGTTGTCGCCTAACTTATACTAAACAGGTGATAAACTAGGAAACTAAATTAAAATCAAATAAACAAAACAATTAAAAGATAACATTGATCTTGAAGCTATCCGATGCCTTTACATCTCCACCATCGAACCCATGGATCCGTGTCGGACCCAATTGCACAACCAGGGTAATCATTGGATTAAACGGCCCAAATACCCAACACTCGAGCCCACTTCTGAATACTCCTAGACTGGCCCGTTGATGCTTCTGCATCAAATACATATACATATGTACACACATATATATACATCACCACAAGGAAATGACCCTGTGCCGACATCGCCTATACCGATGACAATTGTCGTCGGCATAGGTCACCTGTCGTCGGTATAGGTCAAATCCAAAATTTTGACTGGGTACAGGGTTGATACAGATTGAAGGGAAAGCTGGCGCCCAATGAATTATTGGTGAAAACCTGTACAGACGACATGTCGTCGGTATAGGTTAATTTTGATTTTCTTTTTCTTTTTCTTTTATTTAATAAATTTTCGTCGGTCATTTTTTTTAAAATTAAAAACAATTCTGGAAAAGCCTATGCCGACATCGGGACAGACTTTTTACCTTTATTGACCGGTCAACCTTCTGTGAACCCTATACCGACGACATGCCGTCGGCATAGGCTCCTGCACTGACGACAAACAGGCCTATATCGACGAGATGTCGTCGGTATAGGGTTGTGCGCGAACAAATAGGAAAACAGACGGCAGAACTTCATTTTTAGCCAAAACCCTCCAAAACTCCCCCAATTTTGTCTCTCCGGCGATTTCAGCGTTTTTCGGCTATTTGGGAGCAACTTTCACACAAATTCTCGGGATTTAAGGTGAGCTAACATCCGAGTTTCATATTTTAGCTAATTTTTCAAGATTTTGAAGTTTTGTTTATTTATTTTGGTTAGGTTTTGGAGGAATTTCACCATTTCTTGAATTTCTAGCTTTGTGAAGGTAAATACTCGATTTAATTACTAATTTGTGTTGAAATTTGGTTTAGATCAAAGATTTTTATGATTTTATATGTATGTGTTATGTATGTATGTTTGTATGTATGAGTATGTATATTTGTATGTATGATGGAATTATTAAATTATGATTAGTTTATGTCATTTGGTTTAGATATATGATGTACTATTCCGTTGTAAATGGTTTGACACGAGAGGTAAAAGATTAATTAAGCAAAACAATACTATCATAATTGACATCTTTAAATGAGGGTGGTGACCCAAGTCATGTTGCCCATGAAAGTTTTATTAATGATGATGTAGAAGATGAAGAAGATGCATACAATTCAGATGAGGAAGATGAAATAAATGACGATGAAGAAGAAGATGACAATGATGATGTTGACACATGTTATTGTAGTGATGATTCTGATTGAATGTATGTTAAAAATGTAGTATTAGTGTTTAATAGATGTATTTATATTTGTCTTTGTTAATTATTAATTATTTGTGCTTACTAATTATTTTTGTTGTAGAAATAATGGCAACAACGGCGCAATCACACGGTGGTGATGGTGGAGACGGTGGATATGGGGGTCCGTATAACTTAGACTAGGGTTGTGCGAGTGGATTTGTTGGTAAGTTATTTGTTAGTGTTTAATAGATGTCTTTATAATTGCCTAACTTTCATGTGTCAATGTAGGTAGTGCCTCACAAAAAAGGCTTTCTAAAGGAAAAAACCTCAAATTATATAAGAAATTTGAGAAAAATGGGAGGAAGCCTCTTCCCATTGATGTTGAACTTCATGCGGTGGCTACACGTTCGTGGGTCCGAACGCTTCTGATTTTATTCGTGCTATCTCCTTGGAGGTTGAAAAGGTTGTTCCGTCATATTATCCTAACTGGGCCAAGGTTCCAAATGAGAAGAAACAAGCCGTATATCCCACTCTACTAGTAAGTATAGATGTTTTATAATTACTTACAATTTCATAACTATTAGAGTTTTTCTAATTACTTTCCATTTGTAGGATTATTTTAATCTGGACTACTAGAGAAACACTGACAAGTGGCGAGGCGTTGAACTCGGAATCACCGCCGAGTGTCAGAGGGCTTATAAAGACCGCAAAGGAGAGTTGAAAGTTCATTTCGACAAAAATGTGGGATACGATGATTTGGAGGCGGCGAGGAGTAATCCACCACAAGATGTTGATCAAGAAACTTGGGATATTTTGATTAATGAGCTGTTTTTAAGAGCGAGCTATAGAAACCACTCGGAGAAGAACAAACAAAATCGAGCACAACAACGCTACCCAAGTTTCCATGGCAGCAAATCATACGCCCAACGCCGACACATGGAGGTATGAAATACAATTGTTATTATTATACAAACATGCTTATTAATTCTTAGTGTGTAGGATCGTAAGATTACAAGGTGATTCTATTCTAGTTGATATTGGCGGAAACAATAACAACCAACAAAGTAAACAAGTAAACAGCAAGAATACTGATAAATGCACTGTTGTATTAGACTTCTGAAATTACAAGTTTACAAGTAAAACACTATCAAGAAACACTATGAAAGCACAGCAAGCACACTTACTATGAAGTGTTTACACAGTATTTATAGTAACTTAGAATCAAGACAGACCCTTGATTCTAAGGATCAGATCTAACACAAGCCGTTGATCTTGTTTATTAATCTAAATTACACGCAAAGGCTAATCTAGATAACTTTACTGAAACGTCTTCTTAGGCATCATTGTTTGCAAGCTTGGAGAAGTGCGTCATTGTCCTTTATTGGTTGCACCAGTGAGGTTCCTTCTGCTTGGAGTGTGGCAGTTGCTTTTGCAGAAAGGTGTCAGAGGCGCTTCACATGGATAGTCAGCTGCAACGTTTGGTCTTCAGTGAATAAAGCTATCAGCAGCAGAGATGAGAATAATGCTGCTGATAAGCCTATCAGCAGCAACTTGTGATGAATGCTGCTGATAAGCCTATCAGCAGCAACAAGTGTTGAATGCTGCTGATAAGCCTATCAGCAGCCATATGTGTTGAATGCTGTTGATAAGCCTATCAGCAGCATTTGTACTTAGAATAATTTGGTAGCAATCAGTCTTTGGTTCTACAAACTCCCCCTAGACTGATGCAACCAAAATTCTTCTAATTACTTTGCTGCTGAAGCTTTTGCATGTGGCTGACTATCCTTTCAACCTCATAGCCTCTTGGATCCTTGCTGGGATTGTTCAGTGGAAGTTCAGACAGAGTCTTGATGTCTTTGTGTGGCATTTTGTAGATTGTTTTGCTTGAACATCTCATCTGCTGCTTCTTTACATCAATCAGAGTGAACTCATCCAAATCAGCATTGTAGGACTAAGATACAAATGGAGAGTGGGACTTGAGTGGTTTGATATTCATGACCACATCTTTGCTAGGGTTGAAGTTATGTCTGATTGCTAGCATAAGATGTCTCCCACTCTCATTTGCAGGCTCATGAGCTTCACCCAGCTCCAAAATTCTTCTTAGGTCTGAATCTGGTAGTTGCAGAACCTCATCAACAGACCTGTATGTAGATCTTCTTCTTTCAGTTCTCCCCCTGAAGATCTCAAACCTTTGATCCTTTGGATTGTGGACCCATTCAACTATGTTTCTTGAGTCTTCAGGTTCAGATGAGGGTTTGGATTTCTTTAAGGGAGGCTGTTGATGAGTGGGAGCTGGGTGGGATGATTTGGACTTGTTGGGTGGAGGAGTGGAAGGTTTGGGGAGGAGAGTGGAAGGATGATGGACTGAGAAAGAGGTAGGTGAGGGAGAAGGCTTGGGTTTCTTTGTCTTTGGTTTTTCTTCTTCTTTGATAAGTACCCTTTTCTTGGAGCCCTTCTTCCCTAGTCTTTCTTCCTCATCCCTTTTAACTTTGAAGTAGAGGGCTTGTAGGTTCATGAAACTCATGGGACCTAGCCTCTTTCCACTATCTCCTCTAGCCTTAAGGAAGTCAATCATGACCTTCCTTTCTTCATGGGTCCGTTTATTAAAGGCAATGGTCTTTTTGGACTGTTGTTTGGCTTTTTCTTCTTCTTCAGCCTTTTTCTTCTTTGCCAACTGACCCTGCTGACCCATGAAGGCTCTGTAGACTTCTTTAGTTGTTAGTTTCTCAAGGTAGTCTGCATCCTCACCTTGAGAGACTAGAGTCTTTATCCACTCCTCCCTCATTTCTTTATCTAGTTCAGAATCGGTTATTCTGAACTTAGCTTCTTCTTTCTTCTTCTTCTCCAACTCTTCCTCTTCTCTATTGAATTGTTCCTGCAGTTGAAGAGCAAGAGCTGCATCTTCTTCAATCCGGTCAATTGCAGGAATCTTTCTTTTTAGTTCATCCAGCTGTTTAGCATACAGCTGGA
This sequence comes from Smallanthus sonchifolius, assembly GCA_023525975.1. Lineage (NCBI taxonomy): Eukaryota > Viridiplantae > Streptophyta > Magnoliopsida > Asterales > Asteraceae > Smallanthus > Smallanthus sonchifolius. The sequence goes on along the minus strand of CM042046.1, from coordinate 44,532,047 downwards.
TGGTTTGTTCTCTTAGGAGAATGGCTGTTTTTCTTTCTTGAGCCTTTTTCATGTCAGCCATCTCCTCTTCTTCTTCTTTTCTCTTCCCTCTCTCTTTTCTCTTTTAGCAACCTCTCTTCATCTTCATCAGTCATGATTCCCTTTCCTTTGTTTACATTGGGTGCCTCTGCTTCAGCTTCACTGATCACAACAGCAGATGATGATGCTGCTATTGGGATCTCTGCCTCAGCTTCATTGGCAAGTTGAGAGATTGACAAGGGACGGTCACTGTCTTCATCAAGTTGATACTCAGGACCTTCTATTTCTCTCAGTTGATCCCTGATGGAAGATCTTGCGCCAAAAGCTGCAGATGTGATGTCAACTTGTGGAGTATCTGAGTTGGAGTCAGTATCAGAAGTTGACACAGTCTCTTCCTGAGGAATCAGTCCTTCTTTTTCAAGATAGGCTTTGATGGTGACCATCATTGCCTGGCTCTCTAATGAGTTAATATTGCAGATGTTGGCTCTGAGCTGAAAAATCTTGAATAGGAAGTCTGAGGGCAGATGAAGGATGTTCCTGGTGTTGATGATGAGAGAGGAGCCGTTGCTGAGCAGAAGAGTGTGGTCAAGAGACTTAGTGCTCACCCAACCTAGCACGTCCAAGTCCTTGACCAGGAAGGCATACAGGAATCTTCGAAGGCCCAGAACTTCTTCTTCAGTGAGAAGACTACTCCTTGTTATTTCAAGATTCCTAGGAGTCAGTCTCCTTTCTGCGGCCGCCGAGGATTCAGGATAAGCTACCCGATGTGCTGTTTGTAGGAATCTTTGGAACCTGGGTAGATTATCCTCCATCAGGTCATAGAACCTGCCAATGGCAAGTTCTGCTGAGAGATGTGCTGAGTTGTTGATGCAGTTTGATACGTATAGCTGTAGGACTTGGAGGGCATTGAGAGAGTTCCAGTTCAGCTCTTCTACTCCGCTGAACTCCCATCCAATCCAAAACCTCTCAGCTGATCCATCATACCCCCAAGCTAGAATGGAGTCAAATTCTAGCTTCTTTGATGATCTGAATAGTTGGGGGGTTGAGGATTGACCAATGATGGCTGCTGCTTCAGGAAGGATGTTGAATGATGTATTTGTTTGTTCTGTGTCTTCAACATCATTCAGCATTTCATCGACAGCCATGACGACCAACTTCCAGTCTTCAGATGTTTTTTCGTCTTCATTATCTGGGATTGGCAAGTCATGAACTTGGACAAAAGCTGGCTTGAATTGTGAGCTTTGAAGTACAACCTACTCTTGAATCTAGTCGCCAAGACTGTCTGTATCTTCTTCCCTAGAAACCATCTCCCCCTTTTTGGTTGCATCAGCAGACAGGTAAGCATCAGTTTGGGTGCCTACTGATACAAGAGAGGGAGTGGCTAAAGTTGGGCATTGATGGGCTTCATGCATAGCGACTTGGTGTCGTAGTTTGGACATTTCAGCCTCTAGCATAGCCACCCTGGCCGTCAATTCCAAGTTATGAAGTTTCAGTCTGTCCTCATCCACAGATGTGGAATCCTTGGACCCAGATGGGGCCGTAGGCCGAGCCTCAGCATCCCCATCACCCGTGGTTTCTTGGCGCCTGGGATTCCTCTCAGTGAGGGGAGTTTCCAAGGAAACACCCTCACCATGAGTTGCCGTGGTTGAGGTCTTAAAGATGTTGTCACTGTCCGCCTGGTCAGTTGATGGACCAGCAGTAGTGACAGCCTTTCATTACTCCCAGAGTGGACCTTCAAGGGTGAAGAAATTGGGTTGGGTGTTTCGGAAGCAAGACCAATCAGTACCTCCTTGATAGTGGTAGATGGAGAAGGTACATCACTTTGGTCAGGTTCCTCAACACTTAAGTCCAAAGAAGATAGGAATGGCTCAAAGGGCTGTTCTATGGATCCGGGAAGTGATCCTAATCCTAATAGAGAGACTTCCGAAGGAGTCTCCCTAGCAGTGTGGCTTTCCCTTATGATATTCTCACTAGAATGTTGTGATTCTGAGTGAGGGATGTTGGCTTGGGTTTGGGCCTTGGAGGCAAGAGAAGAAGGAGTTCTCTTGCCCCTCTTCCTTGTATATTTGGCTGCAACCGGGGCCCTGTGTTCCGGTTGAGCAATCAAACTGTGGGTGAGTAATGTATGTGCCTATGCATCCTCAGTAGAATGCACAGGGGTTCGATCAAGGGAAACAATAGTTTGAGTTTGTGGCAGTGAGGTGGAGGGTGTGGGATCAGTATCAGCTGGGTTTGCTGAACTGTCACCCTAGGCACTTTGCGTGTTCATCATTGTAGACAACAATGGAACATCGGCCCCTGAGAACTTTGATGAAACTGTTCTCATGCTTTGAAAAATGTTGTTCTTATGTCCCAGAATTGAGTAGATTCTTACAGTTTTTGAAAGATCTTGGTGCTCAATGTTGAACACTTCCTGCAAGAATCTTGGGTACATGAAGAACTGTGATTTCACCCCTTCTTGAAGGTTGTATCTCAAACCTTCAAGAATGAGGTGAGAAAAATTGAAACCCGCCCCAGTTATCATACCGTGAATTGCCGACGCAAGTGGAGCTAAGTTGGTTCCAGCCACTCCTCTTCTGGGATATGCATTGGAGAAGAGTGTGGCAGAGATACTTCCATTTGGGACCCATGAGTGCCTTCTCTATCGTATACTCTGTTTGATTCCCAGTGTACCCTATGGATACAAAGGTCCTCATGTATACGTCTCTTTGGTAAGAGATGGCGTCCCCTTCATCCTGAAGCTTGAGGTGTTGGCGGAGCTTTGCTTCAGTGATAATCATCTCCTTGCCGTCTACTGTGCCTCTGATTTGGGGAGTGCCCTGGTCAGTAGAATACACGGCTGTGCTCCAAAAATCTTCCATGTGGGAAGTATAGATGGTTGGGTTGACTGTTAGGGCATGGTGGATTTTGGACCGACAAAGGAAGTCGATCATATCATCGAAACCTTCGGATTTCTTGCCCTTTATTAGGCATGCAGTGAGGTTGTGATATGGGGAAAACTTGTCGTTGGGGTTGTTTATGTCTGCGCCTGCCATTTTTATGGAGTTGGAGGGAAGAGAGAAGGATGTTTGAATGGTGGTTAATTATGGAGGGCTTTGAATGCTATGGGAACGGGAGAGAAAGTGATGGGAGATTAGGGTTTGAAATTGAATATGAAGAGGTTGTGGGAACGTTTGAAATTGTGATATAACGGCAGACGAAGAAAAAGCAACTTTACTTGTACAGTACAACCTGTTTCACTTTTCATTGTTACAGTTGTAAAGCACTCGAGCAGTCATGGTAAAGACTGAGAGTAGTTTTTACCTCGGGTAAATGTTAATGTAGACTTGTTTTACCCATCAGCAGCAAACTTGGTTGCTGCTGATGGTGAGCTATCCGCTGCAAACTTGGTTGCTGCGGATAGTGAAGTCTTTCAGCAGCAGATTTGGGTGCTGCTGACTGTTGTATTTATTCCGTAGCAAAAAGGTTGCTGCTGACCGCCTTAAAGCTATCCGCAGGAAACTTGTTCCTGCTGATAACTTAAAGCGATCAGTGGCAAAGGCTTTGCTGCTGAAGAGTAAATCTATCAGCAGTGAAAAAGTGCTGCTGACTATAACCTTTTATTAAGAACAAAAACATAGACATATTTACAAGGAAAGATAAAAATTTGAGACATGTCTTATTCAAAGTTCATCATGCCAATTGATTCAACTAGATATCGAAATCTTGCTTCATCAAAAGGTTTAGTGAACAAATCAGCATATTGCTCATTTGTGTGAACCTTGGATAGGACAATTCTCTTTTTCTCAGCTTGATCCCTGATAAAGTGATACCTGATGTCAATGTGCTTAGTCTTGGAATGCTGCACTGGATTATTCGTGATAGAGATTGCACTCATGTTGTCAATGTGAATTGGAGTCTGCATGAAGGTCATTCCATAGTCAAGCATTTGATTTTGGATCCAGATGACCTGTGCACAGCAGGTTGAAGCTGCAATGTATTCTGCTTCAGCTGTTGAAGTGGAGACACATGTTTGCTTTTTGCATTGCCATGAGATGAGCCTTCCTCCAAGAAATTGACATCCCCCTGATGTGGACTTTTTGTCCAAGTTACAACCCCCATAGTCACTGTCGGTGTAGGCATAGAGATTGACATTTCCATTCTTTGGATACCATAGCCCAAGTTTTGGAGCTCCCTTTAGGTATCTAAGGATCCTTTTGACAGCTTGAAGATGAGACACTTTTGGAGCTGCTTGAAATCTTGCGCAGAGACAAACTGCAAACATGATATCTGGTCTTGAGGCAGTGAGATACATGAGAGACCCTATCATTGCTCGGTACTGATGTTGATCAGTGTCTTGTCCTTCTTTATCCGGAGATAATTGATGGTGCACTTGCATAGGAGTTCTTGCAGCAGAGCAGTCAGCCATTTTGAACCTCTCCAAGATGCTTTTGACATACTTGGATTGACTTATGAAGATTCCATTTGGTACCTGTTTGACTTGAAGTCCTAAAAAGAAATTTAGTTCACCCATTGAACTCATTTCAAATTTGGAATGCATCAGAACTTCAAAGTCTTTGCAGAGCTTCTTTCTTGTAGATCCAAAGATAATGTCATCAACATAAATCTGGACCAACAAAATTTCTCCCCTTTCATCTTTGATGAAAAATGTCTGATCAATGGCCCCCCTTCTGAAGTTGTTGCTAAGTAGATATCCAGATAAGGTTTCATACCAGGATCTTGGGGCTTGGTGTAAGCCATAGAGAGCTTTGTCCAGTTTTAAGACCTTATTTGGATGTGCAGGATCCACAAAGCCTGGAGGCTGTTTGACATAGACCTCTTCACCAATCTTGCCATACAGAAAGGCACTCTTCACATCCATTTGATAGATCATAAAGTTTTTGGATGCTGCATATGCCAGAAAGATTCTGATGGCTTCCAGACGGGCAACAGGAGCAAAGACTTCATCATAGTCAATGCCTTCTTCTTGAGTGTAACCTTGAGCTACCAGTCTAGCTTTGTTCTTGACCACGATGTCCCTTTCATCTTGCTTGTTTCTGAAAACCCATCTTGTTCCAATGGCTGTTTGACCAGGTGGAAGATCAACAAGCTTCCAAACATCTTGTCTTTTAAACTGCAGCAATTCTTCCTGCATTGCTTCAATCCAGCTGTTGTGCTTGAGAGCTTCATCAATCTTCTTGGGTTCCACCTGAGATAGAAATCAAGAGAACAAACAAATGTTGGCTTCATGAGACTTACTTCTTGTCTGGATACCTGTGTGGACTTGTCCAATGATGTTTTCCAGAGGATGCTCTTTGTTTATTCTCTGTGCTGGTATCACATCCAGCCGTATTCCCTCTTCAAGATTACTTTGGTTTAGATCAGGATTGTCTTCAGTTGTGAGGAGAGGAGCTTGGAGGTTCTGATCATTGTGTTCCACATTGTCAGCAGTATTAGCATCAGAGGCCTCTTCAGCATGGATTGAGGAGGCTTCATTACAGATTTCTTGGTCAGAGAGATTACTGCTTGTGGTGGAAGTACCGGCTTCACCTGTACTGGCTTCAATAGTTTCTGCCACTGATGGAGGATCAATGGATGGTCTTTTCATCCTGATGTAGGGACTGGGAAAATCCAGTCTGTAGTCAGTAGAAGAGGTTGAGGCAGAAGATGTTGATTTTGAAGAAGAACACTCCATATTTGAGAATATGAGAGGCTCAAATATATGGGTGAAGGAGTCTATATCAAAGAGCCAGTTAGGACCTTTGCCTTGTTCACATACAACATGTTCCCTGCATTCCACATTAGCAGATTCTTCCACAATCCGAGTCCTAGAATTGAACACTCGGTAGGCCTTTGATTGAGAGGAGTAACCCACAAAGTAACCTTCATCAGACTTTGCACCGAATTTAGGAAGAACTCCATGTGTGATGAGGATGGTACATGGACATCCAAAGGGTTTCAGGAAGCCAATGTAGGGAACTCTTTTGAGCCATAGTTCATAGGGTGTTTTCTGGAGAGGCTTAACAATAAGGACTCTATTCTGCACATAACAAGCTGTGCTTACTGCTTCTGCCCAGAAAGTAAGGGGCAGCTTTGAGTCAGCCAGCATAGATCTTGCTGATTCAATCAGGGTCCTATTTCTTCTTTCAGCAACCCCATTTTGTTGAGGGGTTCTTGGAGCACTGTATTGCCTTTCAATGCCTTTGCTCTCACAGAAACTGTTCAAAGTGTGATTTTTGAACTCTGTTCCCTGATCACACCTTATGATCTTTACCTTCAGATTGCTTTGGTTCTCTACCCTAAGAATATAGGATTTGAGAATCTCAGCAGTTTCATCTTTTGTTCTTAGAAAGAATACCCATGAGAATCTGGAGAAGTCATCAGTTATCACCAGATAGTAGGAATTTTTGCCCATTGACATGACATTCGTAGGACCAAAGAGATCCATATGCAGTAGCTGGAGAGGGGTGTCATTTGTGTTCAATGTCTTGGGCTTGTGGGAACTCTTGTGTTGTTTTCCCTTCAAGCAGGCAATGCAGTGATCGTCTAGCTGGAATTCTTTGTCAGGAAGCCCTCTGACAAGATTGTCCTTCACTAATTTATTGATTGTTTTGATGTTAACATGGCTTAACCTCCTGTGCCAGAGAGCGGATTCATCAACTGATGCCTTTGACAGAAAACATGAAACACTACCAGATGGAGTGGCTTCATTCATGTCAAGCACATATAAGTTGTCCTTTCTACGAGCAGTTAGGAGAATCTTCTCTGGAGGGGGTTTAGATAGGCCAGGAGCTAACACGAAACATTCTTTGTCAGTAAAGAGCATCCAATGCTTTTGATCACATACTTGGGAAACACTCATGAGATTGAAGTCAAGTTCTTTAACATAGTTGACTCTTTCAATACTCATCCTTTCATTGGACACAGTTCCTTGTCCAGTGATAGATCCACCCTTTGAGTCACTCCCAAAAGCAACATATCCTCCATTGAAATATCTGAAGTTAGAGAGGATGGACCTGTTGCCTGTCATGTGCCTGGAACAACCGCTATCTACCACCCAAGTATTGTGTTTGTTGCCTGGCTGTCCCTTCACATGGAAGATATCTAATTAGTGGGAGGATCATTGTAGCATGCAGCATTGTAGAAGATCGTTGCTAATTTGCCATTGTCAGCATGCTTGCAGTCAATGGAACCAATAGTTATGCTTGGAGATTGTTTGGCCTTCCATTGCTGTGTTGGTGGTTTTCTAGCTTTTCTAGCCAAGCAGAAGATGTTGTTGCTGACAATTTTGGCTTATCCGCAGCCGATTTTGCTGCTGAGGGCTTTGCTGGAGCAGTAGCAGTTTTTGCTTTGTCAGCAGCAGATACTATTGCTGCTGATGCCGTTGTTTTTTATTTTGCTTTGTCAGCAGCAGAGACTTTTGCTGCTGGAGGCTTTGCCTTTGGTTTCCTGGACTTTACTCTATCAGCAGCGATTTTGTTTGCTGCTGATGGGTTGGGCACAGATGAATGATTTGCAATCTGGTTAAAAGGGTTGAACTTGCATGTTGCAGCAAAGTGGTTTGATTCCCCACATATGATGCAAGTTTGTTGAGGTTTCTGTATCTTCACTCTTTGAGGGGATAGAGATTCTCTGAACTTTGTTGCCTTTGCATCATAGCTTCTCACCTTTTTGTTTCTGTTTGTTTTCTCAAAGGCATGCTGCCTTGAGTTTCTTTGGTGTTCACAGTAGTGAAAGCAGGTGCTGGCAGTGTGATTGTATTTGCCGCACACAAAGCAGGATAGTGCTATCTTGTCCCGGTGAAAGTCCACATAGTTCTTACTTTGAAACAAATCTTTGAAGTTCCAGGGATGAGCTTTGTTATGCTCAAAAGTGGCTTCTTCTAGTGTCTTTTGAACATATGGACCTTTTTCTCCAGGTGTATGAAAACTATCAAACACCGTTGGCTTTGACTGAGGCTTGGGGTTGGTGAAACCTGATGTCTCTCCCTTTTCAATGTTTAGCTTTCTTCCATTTTGAGGATAGCTAATCTTGATTTGTTTGAATGGGATGGGAGCTGGAATAGTTGGAGTAACAACAGGACATTCAGTTTTGTTCAGAACAGCTTCAGAGATAGGGGTAGATGGGACTGCACTAGTTTCACAGTGGTCTGAGCAGGTTGACTCAGATTCTGAAGAGGTGGAGCAGTCTTCCACGAAACATGCATCCATTGAAGGATCAAGGTTTCGGTTTGCCGTGTCAAGATTTGCAGTATTGAAGCTTGGTTCGTGAATGGCAACATAGTCAGCAGGAGGAGGAACTGTCTTGTACTCGTCATCATGATATCCAAGTCCAGTTTTTACCCTTTCATGGACTTGAATATCTAACAATCTTTGTAATTTTTTAGATGAAAATTCATATTTTTCAACATGAACTTTCTGTTCAGCCAGTTCAGCTCTGGTAGCTTTAAGTTTTACTAATAGATCATCAATCTGAGTTTCAAGATTGGTTTGTTCATGTTTTAAAGAAGAAATCTCTTTCTTAAGGCAGTTAATCTTTTCTTTGTAACTGTCTTCGACCTTTTTGAATTCAGATTTCATTTGGTGAAACTTCTCATTTTGATCTATTAGATTTTGGTTATGCTTTCTATAACCTAAAACTTTGTCAATGCAAGCTTGAGAGCAAAGATGTTCAAATACCTGAGGTGGTATTTCTGCATTGTCTGCCATAAGTGCTTGGTTGGAGGCAGGAACATCTTCATATTGAAAACTCTAGTCAAATTCTGTAGTTCCAACATTTGCACAGGCTGCAGTTTGTGCTGAAGGAGTTCCTTGTTGCTGCTGCTGCTGCCTGGGCTGACCTTGGTAAGCTTGTCTTTGATGGCTGGCACCCTGATTGGCTTTAGGTGCCTTGCACTCCCTAGCAAAGTGACCCATTTGGTTACAGCTGTAACATCGGATCTTGCTTTTATCAAGCCCAACTCTGGTGTTTGAGTTGTTGCTTGGAACTGATCTCCCGGTTCTAGAATAAAACCTTTTTGCTCTGAGGGAGAGCATGGCATATGAGTGCTGAATATCCATTTCTTCAAGATCATCTGGATGAAAGCATTCCAGATCCTCCTTTATGAAGTGCATGCTGCTTGAGTTGTCAGAGACAAAAGTAGTAGAGGTTGGCTGTTGAGGAGGTGCCTCAAGAAGAAATGGTGATGAGTTGGATTGTGAAGCAGTTGGTGTTTGAGGATGAGTAACAATGGGAGGATAGTAGTTGCTTGCACTAGGACCAGAATGATCAGAGTGAAGCGCTGAGGTGGTGGTGGAGGAAGTGGTAGCTGATTGATAACTGGAGCTCCTTTCTTTAGCTTGAATTATTTCTAATTCATAGGTTTTGAGCATGCCAAAGAGCTCAGTCATCTGAAGAGTCTTCAGATTCTCTGTTCTTCTGATGGACACTGTATATAATGTCCAACAACTAGGAAGAGATCTTATGAACTTCTTGAGAATGTCTTCATTCTCCAGCTTTACCTTGGAGCACTGCAGTTCTCCAACCACGTACGTGTACCTGTTATATAAAATTGTTAGTGACTCACCTTCCTTCCAGACGAAGTTTTCATACTGTTGCTTGAGAATGTCACGTCTGTTCTCCTTGACCTCCTCAGATCCAGCAAACATCTTTTCCAAGGCTCCCCATAATTCCTTTGCAGTTTTGTGAGCCTTGAAGTTGTGAAAAACTTCATTTGGAAGGCACATTTGGATAGCTCCTAATGCCTTGAAGTCCACCTCCATTTTCTTGATGTCTTCTTCAGAATACTTGGAGGGTTCCTTAGGAACTAGTGGTCCTCCGGAGTCAGCAGAGGCCACCATGGGAACATAAGGTCCATCCCTTATGGATTTCCACATTCCGTATTCATGGTAGCAGAAGAAGCTTTCCATACGGTTCTTCCACATATCATAGTCCTCCCCAGACACCAACCTCGGTGGTCGGTTGATACTGCCGATGTCTTCAGATCCATGACTTTGTGCCATTTTGTTTTGTGTGACTTGATCAAGAATAGAGTTTTGAATAGAATCAGAAAGTGATTAAACAAATGTTAGTTTGTTTAATCTTGAGCCAAAGCTCTGATACCACTTGTAGGATCGTAAGATTACAAGGTGATTCTATTCTAGTTGATATTGGCGGAAACAATAACAACCAACAAAGTAAACAAGTAAACAACAAGAATACTGATAAATGCACTGTTGTATTAGACTTCTGAGATTACAAGTTTACAAGTAAAACACTATCAAGAAGCATTATGAAAGCACAGCAAGCACACTTACTATGAAGTGTTTACACAGTATTTATAGTAACTTAGAATCAAGACAGACCCTTGATTCTAAGGATCAGATCTAACACAAGCCGTTGATCTTGTTTATTAATCTAAATTACACGCAAAGGCTAATCTAGATAACTTTACTGAAACGTCTTCTTAGGCATCATTGTTTGCATGCTTGGAGAAGTGCGTCATTGTCCTTTATTGGTTGCACCAGTGAGGTTCCTTCTGCTTGGAGTGTGGCAGTTGCTTTTGCAGAAAGGTGTCAGAGGCGCTTCACATGGATAGTCAGCTGCAACGTTTGGTCTTCAGTGAATAAAGCTATCAGCAGCAGAGATGAGAATAATGCTGCTGATAAGCCTATTAGCAGCAACTTGTGATGAATGCTGCTGATAAGCCTATCAGCAGCAACAAGTGTTGAATGCTGCTGATAAGCCTATCAGCAGCCATATGTGTTGAATGCTGTTGATAAGCCTATCAGCAGCCATATGTGTTGAATGCTGCTGATAAGCCTATCAGCAGCATTTGTACTTAGAATAATTTGGTAGCAATCAGTCTTTGGTTCTACATAGTGATATTATTTTTGTTTTTCACAGGGGACCGGCCCTATTGACGTGTTCAGATTGACCCATTATAAAGAAGGGACGGGCTGGGCCAATGAGTTAGCATCAACAGATTATGTAAGTGAAATGATTTTGTTGTTAAAACATCCAAGTTTGACTTTAAACGGGTCAAAATGACCAAAACACACTTTAATAGACTTAAAACAAAATACTTTAACTTAAACGGGTCAAAATGATCCAAACACACTTTAATATACTTGGAACATCCAATTGTAACTTTAAACGAGTTAAAATGACCCAAACACATTTTAATATACTTAGAACATCCAAATCGAGGCCAATTGTTGAATATGTTTGCTAGTATTAATAGTATTTGTTGTTATTAGTGTTTGTTGATTGCAATTTGTGAATTTGGGTCGTCTATGACTTATAGTTTAAAAGGTTGGTTCTCCATTTTACAGCAGTTATGCTGTCGAATTTTAGTAAAATAGTCAAGTGATTGTTTATTACATTGTTTAATGCAGGACCGAATCCAAGAGGAGTATACAAGATCCTCTGCTGAATCTGGTGGTGACTCATCCGCTGTCGATGAGTTTGCATGCATGGAGCGTGCATTGGGTCATCGGCGTGGCCATATCCGGGGTGTTGGTCGTGTGGTGAGTAATCTCACACCGGATGTGTTCGGTACTCCCCCTCCACAACCACATTGGTAAAACGTTGATCAGCGTGGGGCTAGTCTTCAACAACAATTCCAAGAACAGCAACGCGAAGCCCAACGAGAGGAAGAACAACGACGGCAAAATCAACAACTAGAGGAAGAACGTCGTGTGCATAATCAACAAATGCTTAAAATGCAACGACAAATGGATCAAATGCGTGGAATGTGGGAGCGCCAAACTAATAGCGATGATAACTAGCTTGGAGTTGTTGAGCCTTTGCCTTTGTTGTTGGTGTGGTGTTTGTCTTGAACAATTTGGTAATTTGTGTGTTTTGAATGTTGGATTTGTCGGACAAGTTTGTGGGTCGAACAATTTGAATGTTTATTTTATGTTTCGGATATTAGTTCTTATCGGATTTGAATGTTTGAATGGTTTATATTTAATTATTTGCAGGTTTTTGTTTTTAAATATTTAATATTTCTGAAAAAATATTAAAAATTAAAAAAAAAAAAAACCAGAAAGACCTATACCGACGACATGTCGTCGGGATAGGCCTTTTTCAAAAATTATAAAAAAATGAAAAAACCCTATACCGACGACATATCGTCGGTATAGGTTGACCCTATGCCGACGAAAAGTCGTCCGTACAGGGCTTGACTCTATACCGACGGCATGTCGTCGGTATAGGTTTTCTTTTTGAATTATTTAAATAGACCCTATACCGACGACAAGTCATCGGTATAGGCTGACCTATCCCGACGACACTTATACCGTAGAAAATCTTGGCTATTGGTACGAGCCAATACCGACGACATCTATACCGACGATATGTCGTCGGTATATGCTATCCTGACGACAAGTCGTCGCTATAGGGTAAAAAAATCGTCGGGATAGGGTGATACTGTTGTAGTGCATGTATATATACATAAACACGGTTATATGTGCACGCCAGCATTAAACTTTTGTTATGTAACTCATGAGTATATTGGAAGTTGAATAGTAAGTGTATTTTGTCTAAATCTAGCAAAATGTCGAATGGCTAAGATGGAGTTGTGATTTTCAAGAATGGGTCGTTTACATTTTGAAAGAATGAAAACCAACTTAATTATCATTTGCAAACATTGGAATAAATACAAGATGTAATGCATAATTAAAGGAAGACAAATCCCTATACATTAGCTAGAATTAAAACTAATAAAAATATTCTAAATATATGTAATTGACTTTGAATTTTAAACTTTTGAATAATCACTTTGGAGGGAACTTTTGCTATCTTTAAATCTAACATTCCCCCGCAAGATGGACGACTTTGGAAGGAGACCAATCTTGGATAAGAGAGTATTGAACCATGGTTTGAGCAAAGGTTTTGTTAACGCATCAACTAGTTGGTCATCCCCACGAATGTGAGTGACCCGTATCGTACCGTCTTGAACTTTTTCATGAACAAAGTGGAAATCTAGAGCAAGATGTTTCATACGTGAATGAGATACCGGGTTGGCCGAGTAGTGTGTTGCACTTAGGTTGTCACAATAGATTGTGGGTAGGACATTTGACTTGTACTTGAGCTCATATAGTAGAGATATCAACCATTGCATTTCCGTTGTGGTGGCAGCGACGGCTCTGAATTCGGCTTTCGTAGAGGACCGAGCTAGAGTGGCTTGCCGTTTGGAGCTCCATGAGACTGGATTGGAGCCAAGATAGATGATGTAACCTGTTGTACTTCGATATGTTAGCTTATCCCCAGCCCAATCAGCGTATGTAAATGCGTGTAGGTGCATGGGAGAGTTTCGTTGTATGATGAGACGATGGTGCATGGTGCCATGCAAATAACGTAATAATCTCTTTAGGGCAGCCCACTACAGGGATGTGGGAGAATGCATGAACTGAGATAGTCTATTTACCGTGAAAGCAACATCGGGGCGGGTTAATGAAAGGTATTGTAGAGCACCGATGAAGGCACGGTAATCTGTTGGAGATGTGAGAGGCGTGTCATTAGGTTTTGTGAGTGGTTCCGTGCATGACATTGGTGTGGTAGCCGGTTTACATTCATTTATGCCGGCACGAGTTAGGATGTTAAGAATGTATTTTGTTTGAGAAAGAAGGATACCGTTAGAGTGAGGAATAACCTCAACGCCTAGGAAGTAGGAGAGGAGGCCTAGATCTTTTAGGGAGAACCTGGTGGCTAGGGAATTGATGAAAGAGTTGTTGAGGGCAGAATTTGGGCCGGCGATAATGAGGTCGTCAACGTAGACAAGTAGGATCATAGGAGAGGGGGTAGTGTGGTTGGCAAAAAGTGAAGGATCAGAGATCGTTGGCTTAAACCGACCGATAGAAGGAAGGTTTTGAGCTCATCATACCAAGCCCTTGAAGCTTGTCGAAGTCCATAGATAGCCTTGTTGAGTTTACATGCATGGTTAGGGAAGGAGGGGTCGGGAAAACCGGGTGGTTGAGACATGTAAACGTTTTCGGTAAGGGTACCTTGAAGGAATGCATTATTGATGTCGAGTTGGCGGAGACACCAGTTGTGAGTGGTTGTAATATCCAGGATTTTTCGACCTATACTTTCCTAAACCCTTGCACGTATTATTAATTCAAAACTTTAAATTTTATCAAAACTATTTTCTTGAATAAGAAACATTGATTTAATGGATATATATTTAAGAAAAACAATAATACTTGAGATAGATTTATATATATATATATATATATATATATATGTATATATATATATATATGTGAGACTTATTTAAGAGTATATATCTTATAAATAAACTATACTAAATTCTTAAAAACTTTATGAAATTATAATTATATAAATAAAATAATTTATAAACTTATTCTAAAATACTTAAACTTGTAAATCGTAAATCTTAGAAATTATTTTATAAATGTATAAAATAATAAAAGGAAATAAAACTTATTTAGTTTTATAAAAATAAAACATAATTATTTTTATAAAAAGTCTGGGGACTAATCTGCCATTTTTGAAGCTTGTTTTAAACAAAACCCTAGGTTTTAACATAAAAAGATAAAAGCTTGAAACCGCAGGGACCATTTGCGCAATTACCCCAAACCCCCGAGATTGAAACCAGTCTCAGGTTCGAGTCCCACAGAAGCCGGTTTTGGACTCGTTTTCTCTAAAAACGCGTCTCCGGCCAGATTTAATGCACCTCGGGTTTCCCTTCGCGCATGCGACCACTACCCAAGGTGTATCAATGCTCGATTCCAACTTTAATCACGCGTAAACTCGAATTTGAATTCGTTTATCCCACCCGTAATCTCCCCAACTAACCGAGCATTTAACGATGCAATTGAGTATAAATATCGACTAAAACACACTAGCGACATCACCCTCAAGCTTCCTAAACACCCAATTTAAGCATTTATCACCTGCATCTCTGTTATGGATCCGTGGTTAGTCGCGAAAAAGCTCGAACCTGTTCTCCCTCTGTTCGCCATCATTTTAGGTAATTCTCATGGCCATCTCCTTCGTTTTCATACAAGGATTAAAAGCCCTCTATCAATTTGCAATGACAGTGGGATATTCGATTCGTACTTGACGGATTTCAATCCTAGGGTTCATCAGGAAATTGGGGGCGATTTAAGCTTGTGTTTATAAATTTATTTTTCTGTAAAAACCACCAGCGAACCCGTAGCCGGGTGGTTTGGTCACTTGTGTGTTAACTTGGGTGGCCCAGGTTCAAATCCGGCAAGCCCAAGTTTTGCGATTTTATTTTTTTAAGTTTTTTTAATCAGTTTTATAGCTTCTAATAATTCTTATAAATTCTGTTAAATCTTTATAAACTTAAAGATGAATTTTATTTACACTTTTACCTTCTGAAAATATTTTAATTAAATTAAACTTAATTAGAACTTATAATAATTAACTCTTTAAAATAAGTTTTAAATACTTAAAAACTATAAAAAAAATGTTCTAAATTTTTATAAGACTTATACATTTAATAGAAATTGTTTTATAAACTCAGAAACATATTATTTAGGGAACATGAAACTTAAAGACTTATGCAATTTTTTTTAGAATCTATATTCATTTAATTCAAGTCTTATATTTATTTAAATTAAAAACAAGAAAATAAATATACATTGTTAGGAGTTTATAAACTTATAAAAAAATAGAAACTATAAACTTAATAAATCTAGACTTATACAATTTATAAAACTTATATTTTATAAACAGAAGACTTATTTGTTTATATAAAATTTATATACGAAATAAATATACTTTATTTACTTTCTAAATATTATAAACTTATAAACTAAAAGAAACCCTATATAAAACCTTATAAACTTATGGTTTCATTTTAAACTTTAAAAATATTTTAAAATGTAAAGCTTATAGGAAATTCTACTTAACATTTTATAAACTTATGAGTATTTATCATCTATTTAGACTTATTTATTTACAAGTTAATTTGTGAGATAAATACTTAATACTTAAAAACTTAAATAAATCTTAAATGATTTATATTGCTTAAATAGGTATTTATTATTTATCCTTAATAATTATGTACTCTTAAAATAACTATTATAAATCTTTAAAAACCATCTATCCTTTAAATAATTATTATTTATCCTTGATAATTATCTATTTAATTATTAATCCTTAATAACTATTTATGCTTTAAAAGATGTTTATTAATCTTTAAATAAATATTTATCCTTTAATTAATTATTTGTGTACTTCAAATAATTATTGTTAATTTAATAATTATTAGGTCTTTCACTTAACTATTATTATAACTTCCCTTGTACGTACTTAGAAAACTACTTTAAACTATTATTACTTAACTTTGTATAATTAATAAAGCTTTTTAATTAATTATTTTAGACCATAAACTTATTAAACTTTGATATTCAAGCCTTGTGTTATTTATTTAAAACCTCATTTGAAACTTGATTTAAACCTTATAAACACAATCATTCTCACCTACCTTTTAGAACCCTAGTCAAATCCTAGAATCCTAGATACTTGCTATAGACTTATAGGATCAAACTTGAAACTTTAAACTTGTATTCTTAGGCTTGTTGTGAGGATATTCTCCCTCAAACCCCTACTACACTTAATCCTTGTCGGACACTCTTCATCATCCAATTGAGTATACTTAGCCCCTTTTCATTTTACACTATTTATAAACTTGGGGTGAACCATGTATCAAAACTTATATAATTCTTGTACAACTATGCTTAAATGCTTATTCTTGTGTGATGCTTGAGACTTGCATGCTTAAATTAGACTTAATACTAGCATATCCATTAACTTTGATCAAGCCTATGGTAACAATAATAGATCTATTGTATTTGACCAATCCACCTAGATTGATTGACCCTTCGAGGGGAGCCCATGGTGATTGTTACTGAATTTAAACTTTGAACTTTTAAGGGTAACTTTCGGGTTATGCCTAAACTTGGTTGGAGGATTGATATGCACAATGTTTAACATGTTTTGTTCTCACAAGTATACTATAGAATGCATGACATAGTGAATTGTAATACTTTTCAAAACTTTGCTAAACTATGTTAAAACCTTCGTATCTCACGAACTATTTTTAGTTGACAGTTTACTCAACATGTTTTAGGTACACTAGCATGAGACTTGTTTATGATCACATAGGATTCTTTGGACTTAGAACTTGTCAAATTAAACTTTGTGTCTTGTTATGCTTTATTTATTACTTGTATTGTAAACTTGAAAGTATTAATGGGATTATTTAAACTCTAATAGTCAACCTTGTGCTTTCGAACAACCACGTCTGCCCCGACGTATAATCCGCCGTTGGTCGGGGTGTGACAGTGGTGGCCAGAGTGAGTATAAGCCAGAGAGTGGCTGGTTTGATTACCGGACTGAAAGTTTCAACGTAATCTAAACCGGGGCGTTGGTGGAAACCCTTAGCTACAAGTCTTGCTTTTAAGAGATCAACTGAACCATCGGGTTTGTATTTGGTAGGAAAACCATTTGCAGCCGACAAGGTTATGTGCAAAATTAGGTGGAACAAGGGTACAAGTTTTACTGTGTTGAAGTGCATCAAATTTGGTTTGCATGGCTTGACGCCAAAGTGGGTGTTTTAGAGCTTGGGTTATTGTTGTTGGTTCAGGAATGGGTTGAGATATGGCATGGTAAATAACAAAATCTTGGTTGTTGTATTTGGGATTGGGTTTTCTGGTGGTGTGAATGTGTGGTGGGGAGGTAATGGTTGTAGGGTCTGGTTGAGAGTTTGCAGGAGGTGGGTTGGAGGGTTGAGGGGAGGCGGAAGAAGGAGATATAGGATAAGAGGGTGAAGTGGGAGAAGTTGGTGATTGTGGGGTAGTGGGTGAATTCGATGAGGGTGATGGGAGAGATGAGGGATTGGATGTGGTGGGAGATGTGATTGGAGATGGAGACTCCTGATGTTGAGGAGTTGAAGAGGATGAGGTACGTGGAGTGGGTTGAATAGTGGGGGAATATGGCATGGATGGGATGGTGGTAGTTGGGGATTGTATTTTATGGATTGTGAAAGGGATCCACGAATCTGAAGGTGGGGTAGGAGTGGGTGAGTAATTTGTAAGTTTAGAATAAGGAAATTCACTTTCTACAAAGTGGACATGACGAGAGGTGTAGATTTTATTTGTAGTGGGATCAAGCAAATGATAGGCACTTTGTGAGGATGAATATCCTACAAAGATGCATGGTATTGATTTTTGTTGAAGTTTGAGTGGAGTAGGGGCGTAACCATGGGTAGGAAAGACAACCGAAACTACGAAGTTTATCATAGTTTGGAATCTTTTTGAATAAGCGATGGTAGGGAGAATCATTTTTAAGGTAGCGGTTGGTAGTCGGTTAATGAGGTATGTGGCAGTGGTGAATGCAAAGGGCCAAAATTGTAATGGAATTTTGGTATGGGAGAGAAGGGTGAGACCCGTTTCAACTATGTGTCGGTGTCGACGTTCGACATAACCATTGTGTTCGGGTGTGTGTGGTGGAGAAGTGAGGTGAGAAATGCCACAAGAGGCAAGGTGAAAGGATAGTTTGATGTATTCTCCTCCATTATCTGAGAATAATTGTTTGATTTTAGTTTGAAAATATTTTTCAACAAGTTGTTGAAATCAAATGAATGTGATGAGGGAGTAGGATTTATTTTTAATTGGGTAAAACCAAATGTATTTTGTGAAATGGTCAACAAATATTATGTAATACTTAAAACCATCGAATGAGGTAATAGGGGATGTCCATACATCAGAAAATAAAAGCTGTAAAAAAAATTGGAAAGTGGGGTAGGGATCTTTTGTGTTTGGCTCTATACCATATGAAAGAATGAAAACCAACTTAATTATCATTTACAAACAATGAAATAAATACAAGATGGAACAATGTTGTTCTAACATGTTGTGCTATCTTTAATTCTAACATGTTGTTGTATCTTCAGTTTAGAACAATCAAAACAAACAAATTTAAAACCTGGAACTTTGAATCGTAAATTGAACAAACCATGGGTTGATTCTTGAATCGTTGAAGAACTATTAGATAAACCTATTTATGGGTTACCACAATGATTTATCGGATTAGACAAGAATCATGCTTGAAGGAATCAAGATTTGATGAAGTTTTTGTGAGTTCTTGATCTATCGGTACCAAAACCGTTTTCACGCTTCTTGTTTCTGTTCAACAGGGAACAACACACAATGTGATCATTCATTAAATCTCAGCGTATATCCGGTCATTAACCTTTAACATGCCCAACTCCAAAGTAATAAGCCCAAAACCAAGATATTAAACAAGCCCATTAAACTTTAGTAAGAAGCCCAAGTAATTAAGGTCCAAATAACAACTAGATTAGATCGAGCCCGCCCTCCTGCGTCACATATCTCGTTTAATCTCTAACGTTATTTCCTCGATCGACAAGTCAATCCAATATCCTAAAACATACGTCGATAACACTAAAATTACCAACATTGGTTTCTTCCTCTAGATACTTTACTAAGGGGATGTTTGATAGCCTATTAATGATTCCAATAAGAGAGTACATTTGAATCATTCGGATATAAAGTGTGTTTGTTTCGCTAAAAGACCACCTCTTAATGGTTCATTTTACCTCTTAATGGTTCAGCTGAAAAACCATGTTGAAACACTTGCCAAACAACCCTTAAATTTGTTTTCGATACTAAGTTTGGTATTAGTGGTTAAGGTTGACCTGTTAGAGTTAGATGTATGCAAGAAATCCATCAAGTTTCTGCCCAATTTTCCTTGTATTCATCAACCCCCTACCACTAATTCACTACACCTTCCAATCTTCAAGGAATTTGATGTTCGTAAAGTGACACAATTAACCCCTTAATTCCATTTCTTATTAATTAATCAACAAACTATATTTTACTTATTAATTGACCTTTTGTCACTTAGAAGTAGCAACATATATAATTCAATCAGCATATTCACCCATTACCTAGTGATCTAGTGGTATGGTGTTTGTTTCTCATAAAATGATGTGTGTTCAAATAGATTTTTTTTAAATGGGGAATATATGGATTGCCCTTTTATACCTGCTTTTCGGGTGGTGTGCATTAGTGTGTGTGTGTTAATAAACATGAAGCCAATTATGGAAGTGTTTACTATAATTGTGTGTTAGTAAACGAAAGCAAAGGACATTTTACACAAAGATAAAGTGAGACAAAACATAAGTTTTATGAAGAAAAAGTGTTTATGAAAGTTAACGGAAGTTAAATAATGTTTTTAATAAATTAAGAAGGTAAATATTTTAAAACTCATTACATTGTCTATATCTAGGAAAGGGAAGGGTTCCTTAGGGAACAAGTGCTAGGAAAGTTACGGACTATGCCCCATTTATAAGAGCCTTTGTGGTTCGCTAACAGTTGTACAACTGGTTCTTTGTGATAAGAAGTAACGACGGTTACTCTGGCGGTAAACGTAACCCCAATCTTCATGATACCATAAGTGTGTTGTACGTATCATTGACGGTTGTCATGATAAAGACTTATGTATACTTCATGGACAGTCTTCATGAATTCCGCGTAGCTCTGTAGACGGTTGTCACGGAAGGTAGTAACAATGTGAATTGACGGATGTGGTATTCATTACATAGAAAGTAGATGGTACTGACCGGAACAAATAGTGTGTGTGTGTGTGTGAAAGCATATTAGACATACTAATGTATGACTTGAAAGGAAGAGTGTGTGAATGTTATGCTTTTACCGGCAAGTGTGCTAGTGTGTGTAAATCCTTCTTCTTTTATTAAATCGTGTGTTTATGAAAGTATGTTTTATGTAAAGCTAGAACTCACTTAATGTTAGCTAACTTTTAGTATGCACAATAGTTTAAGAGTAGGTACGATAATAGATCTTGGATTTCTTAGTTGGCTGAGAGGAGTTACCCGGCATCGAAGATCCCTTGCATCCAATGTGTTATGTATGAAAGTTTTAATAGTTGAGACAATAGTTTTAATGTTCTTAATTGGTTTACAATTTGACATGATGTAATGACGTTTATTTTCAGCTGCAATGAATGCATTTTAATTGGTATACAGATCGAGGCCTTATAGATTAACCATTCCCATTAACTCAACGGTTATGTTTTGAACAAGTGTTATGGACCCATATCCATGAATCTACCCCATTTTTTGTCGAATCTGGCTAAAGCCATCCACCTTTAATGCCAAACGTTAACTAAAATGTTAGTTTTAAAAAAATATAGTACAATTTATACTTAGTAAAAACATGTACAAACCAAGATTTGAGATCTTCCCATTTCATCTTGAAATCCAGTCAGCATTATGTAATCTGGGACTACTGCAGGCCTCCAGTTGGATACCCCATTTACAACATTTTCATGTCGGTCATTCCAAGAGATCACATACTGCTGATGGTAATTAATCCAGTTTTTGTGTGTCCTCTCGGAACGAGTCAGGTCGTTGAGAGAGCGATGTTCGACATTTATCAAAGGAATCGGGGCATGGGATGTGTTGAATCCATCCAAGCTGTCTCATAAGCCTATCCGGTGCATGGTAGTCTACAAACATCCCAAAATATTTAAGAAAAACACTCACTCCTCCAACCACAGATGTTAAAAGTGCATATCTCAAGTAGCTGTTGGCAGTGACGGATCTAGGGTTTTTCGTCAGCGGGTGCCAAAAATAGGTAATGTTAGAACAAATCAGGATACATACAACGGGTTAGATAAATAAATTACATTAAATTATAGCATTTTCAAGAAATATTTTGCGTAAAGGAATATCGATACTTTAAATTTCAAAATATTGGACTTTGTTAGTATTGATTTCATTGGCATATAAAACATATAAATATAATAAAAACTTAATGATTTTTAAGCTCTTTTACCAAAATTTAAAAAAAGCCACTTCTACTACTTAGTTATATTATTTTGGAAAATTAAAAAATAAAAATTCAAATAAACTCATACACAAATAAAATTAGATAAAAAAACTAAAGATTCTTTTATCACTTGTATTAAATAAAAATTTAAATTTATAGTTGAAAAATTAATAAAATACATGTGTTACTGTTCACATGTGGTACTACTTATAGTAAGTTTTCACCTTTCACTTTTTACTTTTATTTGAATTGTTACACTTACTATTTTACAAAAAAAAAATCTTTAAAAACTAGTGAGGAACCCGCACGAGGTGCGGCCTCGACAAACTAATTATGTGCGAATATTTGGTTAATTAAACGATTTTTTTTAAATAACCTCTAAACAACGTTAGTGTTACAAATTCATGTGTATTTACAACTATGAATACCATGACTTGAGACAGAGGGCGAATTCTTCATGCTATGTTAATGCAAAGTCGGCAAACCACAATCAAGCTATGTGCACAGCAGTAGCAAACATCTTGGGAGCATGATATCACTGCTTCATTTTTCATGCTACAAAATACGGGTCAAGAAAATCACAGTTTTAGCATATATGAAATTCATAGATCACACAACATATATGCAACAACGAAAGATAAGATTATATATATATATATATATATAGAAGAAGTAAGCCCTGATAGATCTGCATTAAGCAAGCTAACTTTTATAACTATGTGTATTAATACTAATCTATTTCTGGTTTAAAACTAAAACGCTAATAACTATTACATATATATAATGAGAAAGAGAAGACAAACCTGGTAAAACCCTTGACAAAATCATCATCCAAGAACAATAATATGATCACAGGTCCCGTACACTATACATGAATTGAGGTAGCATGAGCTTATTGCAAAATACTTCTCAACAGGATTATATGCATTTTCTTGTCTTCAATTTCAAGTGCAGCTAACGCTTTATCCTGCAACGAAACAGAAATTAACATTTCCATAAATACTTTAGTAACAAATTGAATTACCTTGGAAAGTGTTGGCATGTTGGTAGGATAAAACATTATCAGAAGAGCTTGGATTAATGGGAACACAAGCACTGCTTGGAGAAAATGATTAGCATTTAAGCAAAGAACTTAAGAAAATTCAAAAACTCAATTGACTTCTATATCATGATCATGGGCATCAAAGATTACTAACCTGTTTTGAGGTGTACATAAAAAGGGTGATTCCAACAAATGGTTCATGTGTTTTAAAACCTGAGATGTGCGCTAAAATATAATTTTGTAAAGTGAAAGACAATCTCCTCATCACACCTTCGAAGCCCAGGTGTCTGCCATGTGGAAGAAAAACAAATTCGAAGGACTACAGATCCATGTATGAGTGAATCAAATTCATGATGCTTTTTTTAGTTTAAAATACATAAAAAATTTTCCTAAGCATTAAAATAATAAAATTATTATTAATTTATAAAGGTGTGTGCTAATGAAATTTTATCAATTATCCAGTGAAATTATTTAGTATGATTGGCATACGTTCTTCTGCTAAATTGATGTTTTAGTTGCTCCAATCGCATAATATTAATATCATTTGCATTAGAGCGCCTATTGCCTTGCCACTTACCTCTAACCTCTGAGGTTACGGCTGAAAAAATAATTTCAAACTTTAAAACATTTATTGGAAAGCAAGTATGACACAATGTACACAAACCTCCCCTTCTGCAGGATCCAAAGTATAACATTTCTTCCTGTGTACTCGGGAGTGCCTCTGTGGTCAGTGCTTCCTACCATAGGCATAACAATAATTAATAACCAATAAACCAATGTCGTCAAAACCAGTGCTTTCTTTGGCCTTTAAAATGTCAAGTCAAAATAGAAACAACCTTACCTTGATAGAAGACGCGGAGATAGTCTTTGATGAAACCGACAACACGATCACCATAGTGAAATCCTGCTATCCAAATCAGAGAACCGTACCCGAATACCCACATCACCATTTTCGCCTTTCTCAGCTGCCCTGTCTCAATAGTGGATCAAGAAAAAGAAAACCTGCAGGGGAACACGAGATAGTTACCATGATAAAAGGTAAAATAAAAACTGATTAAAAGCATACAAAGTCAATTTTGATGAGAAGCAAATTTCACGATGACTCAATTAACTTCTATTAATCCCCATAGCTCTAATCATTACATTAAAATTTGGAATGCATTTGAACTATTTAATGAATACATGAAGAATCTTTGCAGTTAGAACAATATATACATTATGTCCTAAGTCTGATATAGAAAACTTTGATTCTACTTATGGTAACCTAGATGGTGGCAATACTAATTATACTTGCATTGACTTAAGGTACCATTCTAACAAGTTACTAATCTCTTTTAGTCATAAAAATACGATCAAACAGATATTATGTAAGTTTTCATCATTCAACATAAAACAAAAATTCCTTTACTGAAGTGGCATATTCAATAATATATACGGGCAAAGGAACATCTAAAATAACGTTTTCAAATAATTTGAAATTCTAAATTTCTAATCACCATGCACTTCAGAAGAAGGAAAATAAAACAACATAATAGAAAATCAAGCATGTACCAAAAGAGTGTGACCTTTTTGCTGCAACAAACAAGCTACCAACACGAACAAGGAGAAAATAGTACCCGGCTGATGGCTGATTTACTGTAACAAAAAGGCGTTTAAATAGAGGCACATTAACCAAATCATTGAACCAAATAAAAAAGATTGTGGACTATGTATAGAGTTGTATAAACCTAATATCCTCATTTCTGCAATAACTCTCGCTACTGCATGTCTCTTTCGTCGAATAGGTCCACGGAAATTTGCTAGGAGGACATCCCCACTTATCTAAAATACACACAATTTCAGAAAACACGTAAAAATGGATTAATAAGTAACAAAACCATAACAAATTTGTTCGTATTCGAGTTCTAGGGTTTCGCAGGAAACGAAAATAGGAAAAAGAGGAATTACTTGGGTCGAGGTCGGTTAGCTGTGATTCCAGCGGGTTTGTGACGATCTTGATTCCCGATTTCTCTGTGGTCATGGTTTCCGAAGAAGCTCTGATGATCCCGTGAAAGCGTGGAGGCTTGTAATAAACCCCAGAATTAAGTCAGAATTTTTTTAATTGAAAACAAGGACCATTACAATAAAGTGGCAGGTAAACGGGCAACAAGTTACGCTGCAACTCCCTTTTGAATAGCAAAATTGATCCTTCTAAAAACAAAGCTTTGGGTCTTAGAGGCCGAAATATTACTATGCACGACTCGTTGAACCCTGTTTATGAATTCCACTGTCTCCGGTGCTAGGAACCCAAAAGTATCAAAAGCAAAAGGGATAAACACGTGTTGGTACTCTAAACAAGCTTTCTCGTGTTTAGCAACTTTGCCTGATTCCGCCTTTAAAGCAGCATGACCCGCCACAACCCCATTGTCCCTGAGCCCCACAAGAGGGGACACTCCTGTAAGGTCCACACAAGCGTGTTTCCCCCTGCCCAACCAAACACAAGAATATCAGTCGGCCGTAGTGTAGACCTCCCTTCAAGCGGATCTGTCAGAAAGTTCACGAGAGCCTCTTTTTTTACAGAAATTCCTGCCCGTTTGAGAACATCACAAAGAACATCCCTAACCAAATCATGCATGTATTTAAACCCGGGTAACTCTTTGCAATGGACCGCATGCTCGCCAAAAGAATCCAAACAAGTCTTGCGGCAAACTGGGCAGGGCTCATCAGTCGGAAACAAGGGGATCATTAGCCGATACTTGAGGATAGTCCGGTACTCCACAGCCGACATATGCTGGCCCAATCCTTCAATGGGGATAACTGTTAGAAAATCTTGAGCCCGAGGAGCCCGGAGACATTCAAACACCGCTTTTTGGTGAGATGATAAATCAAACTTTACTACCAAATTCTGAACGATTCTGCTAAATAAGGCATTCGCCAAAGCATGTTTAGGGTTTAGGGTTGGGCGGGATTTAGAAAACGAAGAAGAGGGTAAAAATAAGGAGGATTGAATCGGTGCGGGTTTAGGGTTGTGATAACCGAGAACATAAACGGAAGGGGAAGGGTGGTGGTCGGCGGTGTGGAGAAATGAGGGATGAGATTAAACGCTTCAATTGTAGTTGCTTTGAAACGCAAGGGGAACGAAGAGTTGGTCGGTACAAGCGTCCGACGATATACATTATTGATGTGAAACCATCATTGAATGGCGTGTCAGTCAGGTTGATGAAGAGTCGTGAAGGGGAGAAGAGGCTCCGGCGAGGGAGGAGCGTCTTAAAACCGGTGTCTTAAACTCCCTATTTATAAAGGAGTATAGATAAGAAAATTGTTCTTAGTAATATTAAAAGTAAATCATGAAACAAAACAATAAAACTCTAAACCAAATAAATTCACAATGAAGTAAAATAATGGATAAATAAAGTAATAAAAAAAAATCTAGACTAGTCTATATTAAAAAAAACTAAATAAAGTTTAGCGTAGGAGGGTAGGTCTAAAGGAAGCTATCCTTTGCGATGCAAAGTATTAAGTGAAAAACCAAAGAGAATAAAATATTGTTGTTTGGTTCCTCAATATGATTTTAAAAGATTTAAGTTAATTAGAATAAGCATCTCTCGTCTTCTTTTATTTCTTCTCTCCTTCACTAAAACAAGAGTGTGTCCACGGGGCTATAAAACAACAAAATAAGCACCCCACATAGTAGTATGGGACAACAGTTACCTATGTCTTTTACTCTTAGTGACGTTGTGTAACACCTGTTAGAAAATTGTCTAACATTTTTTTAAAGGTAAAACCCTAGGGACTATAAGTATAATTATATTAAAGTTCAGGGTTTAATTTGAAAAATATGGGATTTAAGACCATAGCAGAACGCTAAGGTAAACCCTAACGGTCCGATACGGGTGTGTAAGGCCGGTAGAGGTCCGCTAAGGACCCCCACCTCGAGTAGTTGGGTGGCGGACCGCCACCACATGTGGTAACGGTCCGCTACTTGTTGATTAAGCAAACAATACGGGTTAGACACGTGTATAGTGACTAATGCTCACTTATTGTGACACGTGTACTCGTGGCGGACCGCCACGCCATGTGGTAACGGTCCGCCAATCACAAAGTCTCTGGAACTTGCCACGCGTAAAGGTGGCGGACCGCTACGCCTAGCGGTAACGGTCCGCTATCCGCAAAACTATGTTCGGTCCAATCAGTGATGGACGTGTAGGGCTGACACCAGCATGGGCGGTGGCGGACCGCCACTCACCTGTGTAGCGGTCCACTACGGGCTCCATTTTCATCCTATAAATACTTGATCGATTTCATTCGATTTCTTCACACCAAAACGTCCTTTTCACTCTCAAACTCGTTCCAGAACCCTCTTAGACGACTCCCGACGATCCCGGTTCGGTTCCCGCTCATTTTAGTGCCCGGTTAAGCAAGAAACGCTCGTAGAAAGGTCGGAACGCTAGAAAAACCCGGATAAGAAGCTAGACGTTAAGCTTTCAACTCTAGAGGCTCATTCCTATTATAAAGATGAATACTTTATCTCTTTTAAAACTTGTGTCAAACATTTTACTTACGAAAATGGTCAAATAAAGGTTAACGAAGTAATGCTTGACGTTCTTCTACGAACAAGCATTCAGGACATAGGTATACGTAAAACTTACAAGGGATACACGGGGTTACAGGTGAAATTCTCGGACTGTGGCTGGTGCTTATCTTATAACAAATTCGGAGGCGTAGACCTGTCCGCTGTTATAAGCTATGACGCTAGAGTATACTGTGGTGCGATTGAACAGGACGGGCTTGCTGAGTGTGTAGATTGAACATGAAGTTGTGATTATGAAATTAATACTTATTTGTGCCAAATGATTTTGTGTCAAGATATTGTATTCACCAACGTTCGCGCTGATGTTTTATTTTCAAAATGCTTTTCAGGTAACGATTAAAATGTGATGAGAATGGGATATGGGCAGACATAAGATCTGACCCATGTAAAGAAAGGATGGAATGCACGTAGGATTCTCAGGCCTCGTGTAAAGGGAAATCCTAAAGAAAGGAGATAGGACCAGGGAACTGATCAACCCTGAGTTGTACTATTTCCAGTGGCTTGTAATGTATTTGATTTCAAACTCTGTTTTGTAATCAAAGATGAAAGGGTATTTAAAACCCTATGTTTATGAAAGTAAATATTAAAGTTTTGTCCTCTAAGTAAGTTTTAATATTTACAAATACAACCCTCGTGGTTGAGATCAATGATGAAATGATCCTTTTGAAAAGACTTCTGCTTTGTTTTATAAAAACTCTGAAATCAAAGAAGCAGATATCAATCGGGCTCGCACACGTCCAGGGGGTGCCTGAGGCGGGGTGTGACACGTTGCCTTACATAAGTTTCTATACAACAAGGCGAAGGAAGCACTGCCCAAATAAGGCTGCCACAAGTTGATAAATTTTGTAAATTATTTAAAAAATACATTGGAACAAGGTGGTTATTAGTATATGAAAATAATGTGCCACCACACAAAATAAGAATAACCAATCATGCATGTTTTTATGCATTGAAGAACTGTAGCATACTTAGTTAGATGATTGGATTTCATATAGTTCAAAACACTAGTTATTTTAAAAAAGTTATACTTCAAATCATTTTGTAGAACCATCAAAGACAGTGTCTTCATCCTTGTTATTTGGTTGCTGCAATGAAATATCTTTTAGGTTGGTGTATATTGACACACCAAGCTTTTGTTGAAATTCCATTTGATTATATTGATATGCTACTAATTGAGATAAAGAAATACCTCATAAAAGATGTAACACCACAAAATATTCAAAGTAAATAAAATAAAAAGGGTTTATGAAATTAGAAGAAGTTGAGGGACTAATTTGGTAATTATCTTAGGATGACACCCCCATATAAAAGCCCTTATTTCTTCCATGCATGCACCACAACCTCAACATTTCCCGCTCAAGGTATTCGGCAAATAGAGAGAGGGGGAGTCAAACAGGGAAACATGGATCAACTTTGGAGGTTATTGTGCACCAACACTGTCAAGAATCGAAGGAAGAGTCATAAGACAAGAAGCTACGCAAGTTTCAGGTAAGAAACGACCTCAATCAAGTTACACAAAAAGGAGGAGGGTTTTGAGAGCTAAATCTCGGCTGAGAGAAGAAGAAAGAATCAGGTGGAGTTTTCGTTACTGTTTGGCGTCGTAGTCGTTGAGGATCATTAGAAGAAGGAGAGGCTTGATTTCTACATGACTTTAAGGTAAGAAACCGACCTAAATCTTCATCTTTGTTCTTAAGGGTTTTCCGGGGAAGGGGGGTTGATCTAAAAAGTTGGGTTTTCACGTGTAGAATCGGATAAAGGTTGTAGATTTATCACTATAGATGTCATATTAACGTTTTGAACGCATAAAGTTTCAAGCTTGATATCTAAGTCGAACCAGATCTGAATCCATGCAAAAACTAGGGTTTTTGGTATGAACTGAAGGTTCTCGGGAATTCAATTCCGGGAACTCCTGGTTTGATGAGAACTTCTAATTTTTTCGAGAACTTCATAGTTTGTTGAGAACTTACCAAGTTCTCAGGGTATTTCCATGTACTCGGCATTTGAAGTTGTATGTATGCGTTGTATGTGACGCTAAGTTTTAGGATGTGTGCGTACATGTTAGAAGATCTTTAGAGACCTTTGACCGTGCTTATCTCAGATGAGTTCTAGATTTCCCTTTTTATGAAGTTTTACTATGTTTTCGGGGCTGGTCGCATGCTTACGAAATTAACGTGTACAAAATGTTTTATGTAATGTTTTTCCTTGAATGTTTACGAAAGGTTTTGAATGAAAGATGTTTTAATAAAACGTACAATGCTTTAACTAAACAAGTTTACGGATGAACGAATGCTATAATGTAAGTCGAATTTGCCAACGGATCTTTCAGGAACAAATGCGATGAATGAAGCTATGACTAGGTTAGGAATCCAGACGAGACTAGGCGTCCTAGACATGAAGATTTTCTATACCTATACAGGAACCTTTGTGGCTAGCAAACGGTTGTACAACTGGAACGGATGATGGGATTAACTAGCCTGTAAATGTTGTGTGGATGCACACAAGCTTTTATGTTACTATCACAGTAGGATGTGATTCTGTCTAGGTTAGGATTCTAGACGAAACTGGGCAGCGTGGACAGACACCGGGCCTCGGTTAATCTCGAGTAATGCCTAAAGGAACTGACGGTTACGAAAAGGCACAGATTTGACATGAATAATATATGGTTATTGTTATTTCATACATGTACGATTTTATTTATGATTTACGAATGTTATATCTTGGCAAATGTTTTGGTTATGCAATGTTGGTTTAAAAATTAGAACTCACTAGCGTTAGCTGACTTTTAGCATGGCTTCAGGTTAAGTGTATGTGCTTTAGACGATGGATGTGGACCTTGTGCTGAGAGATTACCCAAGCAATGACACCGGTGTCCCGTTTATTTATGTTGTGCATAACTATGTTTAAAACAATGCATCTGCTATGTTTAAGAAAATTTATAACTTGAATGATGATTTCGCTGCTTTTATTCTATATGGAAGTTTAATTCACTATGTGTTTATAAGTAAATCCAACAAGTGAGGTTACCTGGGTTTATGGCTTACATAAAGGCTACATCTTTTCTAGTTGTTTCGGGTTAAGTAAATACTAGGGTTTTAACCCAAAAAGATGATGTTTTTACGTATGAAATTGATTAAAGAACCAAGATTTGATGTAATAGATGTTAATCAAACGATGTTAACACAAAGAAAGCTTGGATCTTGACACTTAGAATGAACCATATCTAGATTCATGCAAACTAGGGTATTGGTTCTTAACCAAAGTTCTCTTAGTCAAGGTATTCAACCCTAATGTTCGGCCTTAACACTACAACAGTATCACCCTATCCCGACGATTGTTTTTGACCCTATAGCGACGACTTGTCGTCGGGATACCCTATACCGACGACATGTCGTCGGTACAGGTTTCATCGGTATTGACTCGTACCAATAGCCAAGATTGTCGTCGGTATAGGTCAGTCTATACCGACGACAAGTCATCGGTATAGGGTCTATTTAAATAATTAAAAAAAAAACCTATACCGACGACATATCATCGGTATAGAGTCAAGCCCTGTACGGACGACTTGTCGTCGGCATAGGTTGACCCTATACCGACGATAAGTCTTCGGTATGGGGTTTTTCCATTTTTTTTATAATTTTTGAAAAAGGCCTATCCCTACGACATGTTATCGGTATAGGTCTTTCTGTTTTTTTCTAAATTTTTTTAATTTTTAATATTTTTTCAGAAATATTAAATTTCTAAAAACAAAAACCTGCAAATAATTAAATATAAACCATTCAAACATTCAAATCCGATAAAAACTAATATCCGAAACATAAAACAAACATACAAATTGTTCGACCCACAAACTTGTCCGACAAATCCAACATTCAAAACACACAAATATGCAAATTGCTCAAGACAAAAACCACACCAACAACAAAGGCAAAGGCTCAACAACTCCAAGCTAGTTATCATCGCTACTAGTTCGGCGCTCCCACATTCGACGCATTTGATCCATTTGTCGTTGCATTTCAAGCATTTGTTGATTATGCACACGACGTTCTTCCTCTAGTTGTTGATTTTGCAGTCGATGTTCTTCCTCTCGTTGGGCTTCGCGTTGTTGTTGTTCTTGAAATTGTTGTTGAAGACTAGCCACACGCTGATCAACGTCTTGCCAATGTGGTTGTGGAGGGGGAGTACCGAACACATCCGGTGTGGGATTACTCACCACACGACCAACACCCCGGATATGGCCACGCCGATGACCCAATGCACGCTCCATGCATGCAAACTCATCGACAGCGGATGAGTCACCACTAGATTCAGCAGAGGATGTTGTATACTGCTCTTGGATTCGGTCCTAAATTAAACAATGTAATAAACAATCACTTGACTATTTTACTAAAATGCGACAGCATAACTGCTGTAAAATGGATAACCAACCTTTTAAACTATAGGTCATAGACGACCCAAATTCACAAATTACAATCAACGAACACTAATAACAACAAATACTATTAATACTAGCAAACATATTCAACAATTGGCGTCGAGTTGGATGTTCTAAGTCTATTAAAATGTGTTTGGGTCATTTTGATCCGTTTAAAGTTACAATTGGATGTTCCAAGTATATTAAAGTGTGTTTGGGTCATTTTGATCCGTTTAAGTTAAAGTATTTTGTTTTAAGTCTATTAAAATGTGTCTGGGTCATTTTGACCCGTTTAAAGTCAAACTTAGATGTTTTAACAACAAAATCATTTCACTTACATAATCTGTTGATGCTAACTCATTGGCCCAGCCCGTCCCTTCTTTATAATGGGTCGATCTGAACACGTCAATAGGGCCGATCCCCTGTGAAAAACAAAAATAATATCACTAAGAATTAATAAGCATGTTTGTATAATAATAACAACTGTATTTCATATCTCCATGTGTCGGCATTGGGCGTATGATTTATTGCCATAGAAACTTGGGTATCGTTGTTGTGCTCGGTTTTGTTTGTTCTTCTCCGAGCGGTTTTTATAGCTCGCACTTAAAAACATCTCATTAATCAAAATATTCCAATTTTCTAGATCAACATCTTGTGGTGGATTACTCCTCGTCGCTTCCACATTATCGTATCCCCCATTCTCGTCGAAATGAAATTTCAACTCTCCCTTGCGGTCTTTATAAGCCCTCTGACACTCGGCGGTGATTCCGAGTTCAATGCCTCGCCACTTTTCAGTGTTTCTCCAGACGTCCAGATTAAAATAATCCTACAAATGGAAAGTAATTAGAAAAAATCTAATAGTTATGAAATTGTAAGGAATTATAAAACATCTATACTTACTAGTAGAGTGGGATATACGGAATGTTTCTTTTCATTTGGAACCTTGGCCAAGTTAGGATAATATGGCGGAACAACCTTTTCAACCTCCAAGGAGATAGAACGGATAAAATCAGAAGCGTTCGGACCCACGAACTTGTAGCCACCGGCATGAAGTTCAACATCAATGGGAAGAGGCTTCCTCCCATTTTCCTCAAATTTCTTATATAATTTGAGGTTTTTGCATTTAGAACGTTTTTTTTGTGAGTCACTACCTACATTGACACATGAAAGTTAGGCAATTATAAATACATCTATTAAACACTAACAAGTAACTTACCAACAGATCCACTCGCACAACCCGAGTCTAAGTTATACGGACCCCCATATCCACCGTTTCCACCATCACCACCGTGTGATTGCGTCGTTGTTGCCATTATTTCTACAACAAAAATAATTAGTAAGCACAAATAATAAATAATTAACAAAGACAAATATAAAGACATCTATTAAACACTAATACTACATTTTTAACATACATTCAATCAGAATCATCACTACAATAACATGTGTCAACATCATCATCATCATTATCTTATTCATCGTCATTTATTTCATCTTCTTCATCTGAATTGTATGCATCTTCTTCATCTTTTATATCATCATTAATAAAACTTTCATCGAGATCAATCGGGGCAACATGACTTGGGTCACCACCCTCATTTAAAGTTGTACGCATGGGCAAGTAGCCTAAGTCGACAACCAAGTTACCTAAAAATGATTGAGTTTCCCGTGTAATAAATTGACCGTCTGCATGGGGAATCGGGGCAACATGACTTGATTCACCACCTTCACATCCGGTGTCGACAACCAAAGTATAGTCATTTGATTGAGTGTCATGCAATATATCTATCTCATTAACAACACTAGGATGATCCCAAAGCTTCCGATGGTGAACGTCCTCAACAACCCTCCATTGGCCAGTGGTTCGAGAGGGATCTCGAAGATAGAACACTTGTTTAGCCTGTGTGGCTAGTATATACTGGACATCATCATACCATTCTTTGCCAACATACCATTCACGGTCGCTGTCAATTATGATAACATTGTTTTGCTTAGTTAATCTTTTACCTCTCGTGTCGAACCATTTACAACGGAATAGTACAATCGAGTAACCATCAATGTAGTTCAACTCTATGATCTCCTCTAGTTGACCATAACATGGAGTATCGTCTTCTCCTATTGTAACCACACCACTGTTCTGAGTAGTGCGTCGGGAATCATGATTTTGTACCACAAATCTAACACCATTGACTATGCAAGCAATGTAAGAATATGTGTACAAGGGACCATGTGCCAATGCCCTTAATTCTTTATTATCGGGTGTAGAAGATGAAGATGAAAATACATTTGCTTCATATTTTAACTATGAAGAAAAATCGGTTTGCATATTGTGTTCAGGAAATTTAGATTCAAATTCACTGGTAGATGGACAAATTAAAATTCAAATTAGTGGAATTAAATTAAAATATAATAATAGTTTATCACTGGTAGATAGACAAAAAAACTTACGATTTGTAGTCTTTGATTTCATCGCAGTTGTTTAACACAAACCATTGTAATGATTTGTTGGCATGTTCAGAGAGCGCCTTGATTTTCTTTTTCGATATTGGTCGATATTGTGAAGAAAACACTTGAAACTGCCTTTTAGGGATGCCAGCATCTGCATTTCTATCTGGTCGATTAAATTTGGTCTGCATACCGTCCAGATACATAGAGCAGAATGTCAAGGATTCACATGCAACATAACCCTCTTCAATTGAGCCTTCAGGTTTGGCTTTGTTTCTAACATACGCTTTAAGCTTTTTCATGTATCTTTCAAAAGGATACATCCATCTCATATACACAGGGTCACCAAGAATAGCTTCTTCAGGTAAATAAAGAATAAGAGGAACCATATGTCAAAAAATGCTGGAGGATATATCATTTCCAAATTGCATAATATCTTAACCACTTCCTCATTTGCTTCATACATGTCTTTCACATCTACTGATCGTGCACAAATTTTTTGAAAGAATGTGCAAACGTCATTGATTGTTGTTGAAACATTTTTGTGTAGACCCGATCGTACCCCAATTGGCAGCAATCGTTGCATGAGGATGTGATAATCATGGGACTTTAACCCAATTATATTTGAATCATTGTGAAGTACCTTATTTTTGAAATTCGATCCAAATCCATCAGGCAGTCTCATTACTCGAATAAACTGACAAAAGCGTTCTCGATCACTGGGTGTGAAAGAGTAAGGAGCTTGTGGTTAGTACAACTTGTTGATTTTTTGTGTTAGCCATAGGTTATGTCGAATACCCATATTTTCCAAGTCTTTGCAATCTTTGTGTGTGTCTTTTGATTTATCGTTCATAAACAAAGTACCCAATAAACGCTCACACACATTTTTCTCCACCTGCATAACATCAAGATTGTGTTTTAAAAGTAGAGAAGACCAATAATCCAGCTCAAAGAAGATACTTCGTTTAGTCCAATTCAACTCTGATGCAAGGCGCTTTCTTTTAATCCCTCCATGCATTGGATGTTTCCTTGGGACACGATCTGGGAGACTTTTTAGTTGTTCTAATATTTGAGCATTAGTCAATCGTCGGGGAGGATGTCTTGTCTCTTTCTTGCCATCAAAGGACAGATCATTCCTCCATTTATGCTTTCTAGACAAGAATCTTCTGTGTCCAACAAAAGTTATCTTATTCGTTATAGCGCACGAAGGTGTGTCAATGTTACACGTAGAGCATGCTTTATAACCTTGACCACTCCATCGAGGCAAGCTACCACGAGCAGGATAATCGTTGATAGTCCATAACAGTGCCGCATGCATCCTAAATACAGTTTTGGTTGATGCATCTCTCACCTGGACTCCTTCAGCCCACAACATTTTCAACTCATCAACCAAAGGCCTTAAGAAAACATCAATGTCTTTACTAGGTGATTTTGGCCCGGGAATTAGCAAGGTTAACAGGAAAGAAGACTCTTTCATACATAACCACAGTGGTGTATTATATGTTGTTAACACTACCAGCCACATACTGTAAGTCTGACTCATGTTACCGAACGGATTAAAACCATCGGCAGCCAAACCTAAGCGGACATTCCTTGGTTCTTTAGCAAAATCCGGATATCTCTCATCAAATTCTTTCCATTCCTTTCCATTAATCGGATGTCGCATCATACCACCCGTTGAGCGTCCAGTATTATGCCATATCATATCTTTTGCCGTTAATCTTGAACTATACCTTCGTCGAAGCCATGAAGTTAAAGGAAAGTAGCGCAACATTTTCTATGGTACTTTCTTCCCATTTGTGTTTTTATCAACCCATCTGCTCTCATTACAAACCGGACAGTTTTGCATTGATTCATTCTCCTTCCAAAACAGTGCACAATCATTAATGCAAGCATGGATAGACTGATATCCTAACCCAATCTTACCTAGTTTCTTCTTAGCTTCATAGTGTAACGCTGGAACGTGATTTTCCTTTAGCAATGCAATTTTTAGAAGCTCTAACAGTTGGTCAAACGAACTATTCGTCCATTTGTTGATAACCTTGATATGCATCAATTTGGCTATGAAGTTTAGGGAAGACATTTGACTACATCCGGGGTATAACTCCTTATTTAGCTCCTCAAACAACGCATCAAACTCTGGGTCTAAACCAGTTCCATCTTCATCTATATTATCCTCATTTGTATTTTGCTCTGCCATCACATCATCTATGGCATTAAACATCTCATTATTTGTTGTTGTAGTTATTGGAGAAGTTGGTGTTGCTCTTGGGGCAAAAAGTGATGCTATCTTCGCCGCACGAGGATGCTGTTCACCATGATAAATCCAATTCTGATATGATTGTAGAAACCCACGGTCATGTATGTGGCCATATATCGTGTTCAAATCCTGTCGACACGCATTACAACAACGTCTACACGGGCAAAACGCTCTACCTCGACCGTCGACATGGTTCTTGGTCGTCTCTATAAAGTTGCGAAGACTGCTTAAGAAAGCCGGAGAATTTCGATTTCCAGTGTAACCCAGCTATTATCAATTGCCATATCTAGTGTCATAAGCATACACATATACG
The DNA here is from genome assembly GCA_023525975.1 of Smallanthus sonchifolius. Lineage (NCBI taxonomy): Eukaryota > Viridiplantae > Streptophyta > Magnoliopsida > Asterales > Asteraceae > Smallanthus > Smallanthus sonchifolius. The sequence goes on along the minus strand of CM042046.1, from coordinate 44,495,158 downwards.
TGCATGTAATAAATGATATCAATGAATGTATATGATTTGATCGGTACTCTAAGGCGGTGGATCCTAACCCACTTTTTGAATATTCTATCTCATATGTATACTTTTTATCGAGTTGACTATTTAAGAAAAAATCAGCAGCATTTCCCCTTAACTCCCCAAGTATGCAGATAAACCGCAAACTCGAAGGAGTAAGGAGAAATAGCTACCAATTTTATCTTAAATGTCAACCCGTTAAAATGTATACATATCCTAAATGAGATAGAATATTCAAAAAGCAGTCCCAAAGGGGACAATCCAAAATTTATCTCTATTAGATAAATTTTGGACGGGTATATTCTAAAGGGTTATCCTAAATAAACATACTAGTGTACACAAAGACGTACATAAATGACATTAGGGGTGTAAGCCTTTTTCTTATTTATTTTATAAAATTATAAAAATATATATTTTTTAATATATTAGTAATAGTATTTATAAAATTATGATAAACGACCCGTTTACACCATAAATGAAATAAATAATTAACTACACAAAGGTAAAAAAAAAGTCGGGATACATACTTAAATAAGTTAAATGAAACACAAATATAATGTTATTCCCACCTCATCAACGCAACGAGTTCCGAACTTGTAACAAAATTAAATAAAGTTACATATACATACAAACATATATACATACATACACACTTATATATATACATACACAATTATATAGATACAAATCATAAAAAAATAGATACACACAATTATATACATAAACATACAAACATACATACATACATACACACAATTATATCCATAAACATACATAAAAAAAGAAATATACCTACAAACATACATACATCCGTTGAACATAAACAAACATACATACAAACTAATCATCCAAATTAATGATCATAAACACAAATTACACACATACATACAAACTAAACATTCAAACTAATCATCATAAACACAAATTACACACATACATACAAACTAAACATTCAAATTAATCATTATAAACACAAAATACACACATACATACACATACAAACAAACTAAACATTCAAACTAATCATCATAAACACAAATTACACACATACATACAAACTAAACATTCAAACTAATCATCATAAACACAAATTACACACATACATACAAACTAAACATTCAAATTAATCATCATAAACACAAAATACACACATACATACACATACAAACAAACTAAACATTCAAACTAATCATCATAAACACAAATTACACACATACATACACATACATACAAACTAAGCATTCAAACTAATCATCATAAACACAAATTACACTCATACATACACATACATACAAACACTAATTTACATAAACTAAATTATATAAAATAATCACACATCTAAACCAAACATACTCATACATACAAACATACATACATAACACATACATACAAAATCATAAAAATCTGTGATCTAAACCAAATTTCATCACAAATTAGTAATTAAAACGAGTATTTACCTTCACAAAGCTAGAAATCCAAGAAATGGTGAAATTACTCCAAAACCTAACCAAAATAAACAAAAAAAACTTCAAAATCTTGAAAAATTAGCTAAAATATGAAACCCGGATGTTAGCTCACCTTAAATCCCGAGAGTTTGTGTGAAAGTTGCTCCCAAAAAGCCCAAAAACGCTGAAATCGCGGGAGAGACCGATTTGGGGGAGTTTTGGAGGGTTTTGGCTTAAAATGAAGTTCTGTCGACTGTTTTCCTATTTGTTCGCGCTGAACCCTATACCGACGACATGTCGTCGTCGTCGGTATAGGCCTGTTTGTCGTCGGTGCAGAAGCCTATGCCGTTGACATGTCGTCGGTATAGGTTCCCAGAAGGTTAACCGGTCAATAAAGGTAAAAAGCCTATCCCGACGACATGTCGTCGACATAGGCTTTTCCAGAATTGTTTTTAATTAAAAAAAAATTTTCACCGACGAAAATTTATTAAATAAAAGAAAATCAAAATTAACCTATACCGACATGTCGTCGGTACAGGTTTTCATCAATAATTCATTGGGCGCCAGTTTTCCCTCCAATCTGCTCAACCCTGTACCGACGACATGTCGTCGGTATAGGGTGTCCCTGTCAAAATTTTGGTTTTGACCTATACCGATGACATGTCGTTGGTACAGGGTGACCTATGCCGACGACAATTGTCGTCGGTATAGGTGGCGTCAGCATATAGTCATTTCCTTGTAGTGTAAGTGCTCGGATCACATGAAACAAGTATTCGACCCTAGTATTTGGCCCATGTGTTCGGTACAACTCAGGTTCACGACCACACATCCAATTTCTCGGCGAGAACTTCATCGTTCTCGTGTAGCCTGGGTATGCGGGGTCGGGTTACCACGCTTTTGTTCTTCTGGTGAAAGAATGATCCGTTTGCCATGGTGATACTGGTATCCGGGTCTTTGTTGTTAAATTTTTTTTAAAAAGTGAGTGTGATAGGTGCTTGTGATTATTTTAAAAAAATCTGTGTGGTAGGTGGTAGGTAGTTGTGGTAGGTCTCCAGAAGTTAAATATGGTCGAGTCCTATCGATATTCGATACTAACTATAAGTGACCACCCAACAAATATAATATAATATTCCTTTAAAAAATACGAATTCTTATTTCTTTCATTTTAAACTTCAAAGATTTTTTTTTAAGTTAATGATAATGTATTCATTTTTGGAGGAAAAATCAATAATTGGATAATCAAACCAATGTTTTCAGAACCGGACCGGACGTCGAACCGGTCTCCTTACCGGTCCACTGGTCGGACCGGTCGGACCGGATTTAAGAACCGGACGACGTCATAAATATTATAAAAATATATCAGTCTAAATAGCCATTAATCCTTTCAAAAACCACCAACAAGTCAATTCCAATAATTTTAAACCAACAATTACCTACGAAATACGAAGCCAAGAGACTTAAAAAAGATTAAAAAAAAAAAAAAAAAATAGTCAAGCGGTTCAACCGGTCCGACCACCCGGTTTCCGGTCCGACCGCCGGTTCAACCGGTCCGACCACCGGTTCGCTGCAGAAACGGTTCAACACATGTAACCGGACCGGTCAGACCACCGGTTCCCGGTCCGACCGGCCGGTCCGGTCCGGGTTTCAAAACATTGAATCAAACACAATAAATCATCTGCATTCAAACAAAACATTTTTTAATTGTTAAATCAGATTAAAATATTAAATAACTTATCTTATAAGAATTATTAGTACCTGCTTTATACAAAAGTCCAATGAAGTGTATTTTTAACGAAAAAAAACAAAAAACTAATTTATTTTAAATGAATTTGCAACGATGGCAAAACAAAGCAAGTCCACTAAATGTTTCTACGATTTGATGGTATGTTACAATTCTTAATCTTCACTTTCGTCACCTAAAAATAGTTAAAATCAATTTATATAAACTGGAAAAAAAATTAGTGATTTTTATTGAATTTTTTATAATTTAACTAATTTTTATAAATTTTCATTTTTTTTAATTACGTTTACTCATTTTAACTCATTTTTAAGGTTAAGTTTGCAATCGTAAGCCACATAGATGACACATGAGATAATTTTCTGTTAAAAACTAACTAGTGTTAAACGCCGGGCAAAATGCACGACCAAGTCACAAAAGTTTAGGTTAAGTTTGCAATTTATAAAACCTAAGGGCCAAACGTACAATTAGATCAAACCACAGAGGTCATTTGTGTAAGAGCAAGGGGTATACCCTCATCATCCTCTCACGTGATCCTAGGTAACACCAATGTGGCACAATCATTTGAGTGATACATCATCCCCTTATGGTGTGATAGTTGGTGTGAAAAAAATCACGAGAGAAGAACAAGTGGGGTGATTAAGTGTGATTATTTTCACGTGAGTGATACACCATTCCCTTATGGTGTGATAATTGGTGTGAGATTTTTCACTTGAGGGGATCACCTAAAGTAGGATGCTCTAATTAACTCAAAAAAATTTGTTGGAAAATCGAGTGCTTTTGAATTACTTTTTATTTTAGATTTACTTTTGGATTTTTTTTTTATTACGGAATGATGTACTTTTTGGATTATTTTTTTAGTTGAATTATTTTTATTTAATTATCGGGTTAACTAGTCAATCCGGTTGAACCGCCCGGTACAACCGATTAAACCATTTCTGAGTTCAATCCAATAAGAGCATGTGGTATACCTAAGTGAGCGAGGGTTAATGAGGGGAAAAGTGGTTGGCACGTGACGTCACGTCAAATTTTACAAATCTCACAACAACCTCACTTGGCAAGGGAAATACCCAGGTGAAAGAGTGTGGTGTGAGAATTAAATGCATTAAACGAATTGTACAAATGTACAAAGATCTTCTCTCCTTCCCGTGAAGGTCTTCACGTAAATCCTTCACTCACCCTCTCACGCCATCAAGGGGGTGGTGTTGCCTCCACCTTCACGCCGCGAAGGATGCTCACGGGAGCTCTCACTTGAAGTATCTAATATTTAAAAAAACCGATTTTTAAAACACTACTTTTAATCCTATTTTAAATACTTGTCCATCTAAGTTTTGAACATATCTATAAGAAAATTAAATATGGTTGGCTGTAACACGTGATTCATTACTCAACCGCCCTGATGGCTGAATCAAAGAACACCCAATAGTTGCATAAAACCGTCCTAATGGCCGAATAAAACAATAGTCACCTTTTCTAAATGCACACTTGAATGCGTATAAATTGCATGCATAAGTTCTGAAACATACACATTCTATAGTCATGGCGATGGATCAAATCACACACAGATTCGTTCAAGCTAACGGGCTAAAGCTTCATGTAGCTGAGATTGGTTCAGAGTCATCTCCGGCCGTGATTTTCCTTCACGGATTCCCGGAGATATGGTACACTTGGCGCTACCAGATGATTGCTGCCGCAAAGGCTGGTTTTAGAGCACTTGCACCCGATTTCAGAGGATACGGACTGTCGGATTCACCGGCGGAACCCGAGAAGGCCACCTTTACTGATCTTATCAATGATACTGCCTCTATCCTTGACTCTCTCAACATTTCTAAGGTATGATTAATTGAAGACATGGTAAAGGATCTCACTACTAGAAAACTGATGGATTTTGGTAGCAAAAAAAAAGTTCAATGGTCGGAAATTTTAAAAAATCAGATCCCTAACTTTTGTCACAAAGTTGTTTTGTCATAAGTTTGTTGGAAAATTTTGTCTAAAAGTAGTTGGAAGTTGGTGGGAAGTAGTGGTCGGAAATTTCAAAAAATCCAAACTCTAACATTTGTCAGAAAGTTGTTTTGTCATAAGTTTGTTGGAAAATTGTCTAAAAATGGTTAGAAATTGTTCGGAAATAGTTGTCGGAAATTTCAAAAAATCCGAATCCTAACTTTTGTGGAATGTTGTTTTATAGAAGTTTGTGGGAAAATTTTGTCTAAAAATAGTTGGAAATTGTTCAAAAACAGTATTCGGAAATTTCAAAAAATCCAAACCCTAACTTTGTCAGAAAGTTGTTTTGTCGTAAGTTTGTCGGAAAATTTTGTCTAAAAATGGTTGGAAATTGTTCGGAAATAGTGGTCGGAAAATGGTCGGGAATTTCAAAAAATCCGAACCCTAACTTTTTGTCGGAAGGTTGTTTTATTGGAAGTTAAATTTTGTTGGAAAATGGTTGGAAACGTGTTCCTACAAGGACTTTTCTGACAAGTGATTTTTGTTAGAAATTGGTCGGAAACGTTTGTTTCCGAAGAAGTTTACCAAATTTCTTGTTGAAAATCTTTTATTCTAATTTCTGGTCATTGGTTCAAAAGAACATGTAGCAATGGTTGACTTCACATTTTGAGTTAACTGTTTGAACATTTAATTGTTATAGGTATTTGTTATTGGCAAAGATTTTGGAGCAATTGTTGCCTACCCATTCGCCCTTCTACACCCAGAGAAAGTTGCTGCAATTCTAACAATCGGCTTGCCGTTTATGCCTCCGGGTGCCTTCACGGATCAGTTTGTCCTCCCAGAGGGCTTCTACCCTCGAAGATGGCAGGTCCGTATTTATATCGTTTTCGTGTCAAAACAGGTCATGGGCAGTTTGGTTCGTGCCAGAATGGATTCTGGCCAAAATGACTAATACAAAACTCATACGCAAAAAAAAATCATAAAGATTAGTTTTTTAATGTATAACGTTAACGAAAATTTTCTTTTTCGAATACATACTATGTATCTCTGAATTCTATTTACTTGTTGAAAAAATGCTACTACTTAATTTTGAATTTTATTATCTGAAAATTTCGTTAGGAACCTGGAAGAGCCGAAGCTGATTTTGGTCGCTTTGACGTCAAAACTGTGGTGAGAAACATCTACATTTTGTTTTCGCAAAGTGAATTGCAGATAGCCGATGCAAACCAAGAGATAATGGATTTGGTTAAACCATCGACCCCTTTACCCTCTTGGTTCACTGAGGAGGATCTTGAAGCATATGCGGCCTTGTACGAGAAGTCTGGATTTCGAACTGCACTCCAAGTTCCCTATAGGTATATAGATTGACTTAAAGTTTCAATCTTTTCAAGACAGTAATCTTGAACTTATTGCAGGACAATGGACATGGTTGGTTCGGAGGTAGAAAATCCTAAAGTTGAAGTTCCGACAACAATGATCATGGGTGAGGCAGATTATGTGTTAAAGATTCCTGGTATGGGTGATTACATAAGGAGTGGTGAGGTGAAGAAGTATGTGCCCAAGCAAGAGACAATATATGTCCCTCATGGCTCTCATTTTCTCCCTGAGCAATTCCCTGACAAGGTGAATGAGCTCATGCTCAACTTTCTCAATCAGAACAAGCATCTTCTCCTAGCTTAATTAGCTCTTTCTGTGAGCGAAATCTAGACGAATAAACTCGCTATTTAAGTTTTTCTGATTGTGTTGTAATGTTCCTGGTTAATGCGTTTTGAACTTTTAATTTAATAAAAACTGTTTTCCAAGCGTTGATGCATGAACTCCAAATTGTTTATTGTGATTCGTATGTTGGCGGATTGGTAGGCTCGTATTGCCCAAATCGCACACGACCATGTAAAGAGAACACTACACATAAAAATAGATATAAAGACCTAAGATAATATTTTGGAAGAAAGAATCACACGACACTTGTTAGAGATTAAAGTCAAAATAGATTCAATGAATAGTCATCGGGGAATGGTCAACATAAGTTCAGTAACAGCAGAAGTTCACAAGTTCAGGGGCTGTTTTGGCTATTTCTCAAAGTTAAGGGGCTATGATAGTAAAATGGTTGTTAATGGTTTGTTAGCGTCTGATTAGAGGATATATGAGCTGTTCAGATTTGGGATTTCTTATCCTTTCAATTTCACTTTCAATACTTTGTAATTTCCTATTCCTTTCTTGTAAATTCGTTCTTAATCGTTTGAATAAAGTTGAATTGTTTAAGTTTTGATTATCGATTATTCATTTGGTGTTGATTTCACAACAATTGGTATCAGAGCTAAGGTTAGGACTCGATTAAGAGAAAAATCAGTCAATCAATGATCAAGATGGTGTCAACGAGGTTTGGATTAGAAAAATTTGACGGTAAGAACTATTTTAGTCCGTGGAGGGTTAAAATGCAAGCATTGTTGGTGCATAATGGAGTAGTAGACGCACTGAAAGGGGAAGATAACTTGCTTGCAAATCTCACAGACAAATAAAAAAAGGAGATCATGGAAAAGGCTCACAGTGTGATTATCTTCATCCCAGGGGATCGAATTTTGACAGAAGTATCAAAGGAGAACTCGACAACAGGGATTTGGAGCCTTTATATATGACCAAATCTTTGTCCAATCGGTTGCATCTCAAGAAGCGGCTATACACTTTTCAAATGGAGCCAGGGAAATCACTTGAGGGTCATATGGATGAGTTCAATAACCTTGTGTTGGATCTTAAGAACATTGAAGTTGAATTGGACGAAGAAGATCATGCTATAATCTCTCATCTCTCTTCCAAAATCTTATGAGCATTTTGTGGATACACTAATGTATGGTAGAGAAACACTTACCATGGAGGAGGTCTTAGCGGCACTTAATTCTAAGGAATTGAAAAAGAGGACACATCCTAAAAAAGAAGGTGGAGAGGGTTTGATGGTGAGGAGAAGATTAGATCAAAGGGGTCCTAAATTCATAAATGTGTCAAGATCCAAGTCCAGATTGAAGAGGAAATGCTTCGTGTGTAATTTAGAGAAGCGTTTGAGAAGGGATTGCCCTAAATGGAAAGAGAAAAGGAGTGATGCCAGTGGTTTAAAGTCACATAGCAATCATACAACTCAAGATGACTTGCCTGAGGGGTATGATAGTGTTGATGTGCTAAACATTACAAATGAAGTGATCAAAGGAGATTGGGTACTAAATTATGGTTGTTCATTTTATATGACACTAGTTAAAGAGTTTTTTTTTTAAATGATGTGGAACCTGGGACAGTTAAACCAGGAGATGATAGGCCTTTAAAGATTTTTGGGATTGGTACAAGTACTTCGTTAACGAAGAATGGCATTGAGATAGACATTAACAAAGTAATGTATATTCCTAGTCTCAAAAGGAGTCTATTATCATTGGGAACTTTTGAAAGAAAAGGGGGGGGGGGGATATCATGTTAGGCTAAAAGATGGTAAAGCAAGGGTGGTTAAAGGGTCTTTGGTTGTGATATCATGTAATAGGCAAGAAAATAATATTTACCTGGGTCAGGCTCTCTATTGAGAAAAATGATATGGGCCTTAATATGACATATGATATTAGGCCATATTAACAAGGGGACTTTTTGAGTTACACATTTTGGGGATTTAATATTGGGCCATATTAGAGATGTGGGTGTTCAATTACCGTGTTAATTTTTCTGTTAATATCTCATTTTGGGGATTTATGTTAGCATTGGATTTTAGCTTCTTCATTCTCTTTAATTCATTTCCATTCCATTATAGTTTCTTGATTCAACATAATAAAGAAATTGTTTGGTTTTGTATTCAATTCTTCATTCAATTTGATTGATATTGGATTGTCTGGTGTGATTCATTCCGCATTATCGCTCACAGGATATGTGTTCCGTGACTTGGATTTCCATTCCGTTACTAGGACATGAGCCCCTTCACTAAACCGTTGCCGTGACCGGTCAAGAGTCCCTTTATTTCGGTGTTCCCGTGACTAGGAGATGAGTTCTATGGCTTTAAGTGTTACACAATTGTGGTGTTAAGCGTTCATAACCCATATGTATCCGGTTAGGATTGATAATTACGTGTGTAATGTATACTTTAGATCCACAAAGTTAAAGGCTAAAAACAAAGAAACAATTAACGGCACAAAAAATTAATTGCTTACGAAACCGATATCATGTATTCATATTATATATTATTTTGATTTGTTTGTAGTAGTTAGGCCTTTTTCTTATTCCATGTCTATAAAATAATTCCGTACCAAAAGTTTTCTTATTTTAAGGCTTTAAAAGTTTAACAAGTTTAATTATTCCGGCCAAATTGTTTTTTTAACTCAAATATTGTTTCTAATTACAATCATTCAATGTTATTTTTATATTTTATATGTAAACAACCGTCCTGAATGCTTATAAAAGGCATGCATTTGTTTTGAACACATACACATACTCTGGCAATGGATCAAATTGCACATAGATTCATACCAGTCAATGGGCTAAATCTTCATGTAGCTGAGGTCGGTTTAGAGTCCTCTCCGGCTGTTATTTTACTTCACGGGTTCCCAGAGACATGGTACACTTGGCGCCACCAGATGATTGCCGTCGCAAATGCTGGTTTCAGAGCAATTTCACCCGATTTCAGAGGATACGGACTGTCGGATTCACCTGCAGAACCTGAGAAAGCGTCCTTCACTGATATGATCGACGATACTGCCTCTATCCTTGATTATCCTGCCATTTCTAAGTTTTTTTTATTTTTGTAGTTGCAAATGCACGCGGTTAATCAGTGGAAAATTGGTGATTCAAATCTCAGGTATTTGTGATTGGTAAAGATTTTGGAGCAATTGTTTCCTACCCATTTGCCCTTCAACATCCAGAGAAAGTTGCTGGAATTATAACAATAGGCTTGCCATTTATGCCTCCAGGCGCCTTCACGAATCAGTTTGTCCTCCCAGAAGGCTTCTACCCTCGAAGATGGCAGGTCCGTGTGTATATCTATATCTATACTATATGATAAATAAATGTTTTTTAGTGCCACGTGTCACCTCCATATTTATTGTCATCAATTTTTTCCGTCTCTCTCACTTATTAAATACAACTCTATCTTTTAATAATAATATATTTAAAAAAATACTAAATATACTAATAAACTAGTTTATTTTAAATTATCCTTTATTATAAAAACTTTGAAATCTAATTATGTAACTTTTATTTTTTCAATCAAATAGTAAATGAAAGTCAAATTACACTAAATAGTAATTAAAATATTTTCGAAACCCAATTATATATTCCATTTTACGTATTTTGAATTTTATTTTCTATTCTTAGTATATGTAATACATTTTTACACATGTAAAACATGTACATAAATATTTAATAAATTTTATATATTGATATTTTTCACCCGCGTATAAAAATGACAGATCCGTGCGTGCATGTATAACTCCTTGCAAAACGGTAATGTGTCATATCACTTTAAGGTCAGAACGGGCCGTTTTAAAACTGTTCTGACCAAAATAACTAAAACAAAAACTATACACAAAACAATCATAAAGATTACTTTTTTAATGTATAAGATTAACAAAAAAAATTATATTTTTTTAATTTTGAGTTTATTATATCTTATCTTAATTTTATTAGGAACCCGGAAGAGCTGAAGCTGATTTTGGTCGGTTTGATGTTAAAACTGTGGTGAGAAACATCTACATTTTGTTTTCACAAAGTGAATTGCAGATAGCAGATGAAAACCAAGAGATTATGGATTTGGTTAAACCATCTACTCCTTTACCCTCTTGGTTCACTGAGGAGGATATTGAAATCTACGCGGCTTCGTTCGAGAAGTCTGGATTTCGAACTGCACTCCAAGTTCCCTATAGGTACATAGTTTGACTTTCGGGTCAAAGCAGTTTTACATTTATAAAGTATATATATTTGACATGATCTTTGCATGCAGGACATTGAACACAGTTGGGTCTGAGGTACAAGATCCTAAAGTTGAAGTTCCAACAATTGTGATTATGGGTGAGGAAGAGTATTTGTTAAAGATTCCTGGAATGGGTGAATACACAAGGAGTGGAGAGGTGAAAAAGTATGTGCCCAAGAAAGAGACAATATATGTCCCTCATGGCTCTCATTTTCTCCCTGAGCAATTCCCTGACAAGGTGAATGAGCTCACGCTCAACTTTCTCAATCAGAACAAGCATCTTCTCCTAGTTTAATTAGCTCGTTTCTGTGAGCGAAATCTAGACGAGTAAACGCGCTATTTAAGTTTTCTGGTTGTGTTGTAATGTTCCTGATTAATGCGTTCTTAACTTTTTATTTAATAAAAACTGTTTTCGAAGCGTTGATGCATGAACTCCATACTGCTTAGAACTGGGTCGTCCCTTCACTCAAATGCATGGGCGGATCTACCTTAGACCCAGGGGTATCTTTCGGTACCTCTTAACTTTCGACGCGTAGTGGATTTTTTTTTGCCGTTTTTATATTTCCTGGTACCCCTGAACAAAATTTTTGATACACCTGAATTTTTTTTCTAGATCCGCCACTGCAGTCAAATGTAACACATTTGATCCTTAATACTAAGATACATTTATATTTATGTTAAGCTATTTACCCACCCAATTAAAAATCAAAATTGTCAACCCACTTAGGCCGGTTTACGACCGATTGATACAGTAGCACACAATGGAAATTTAAAGAAAGTGTTTCATTTCCAAAGTGTTCTATTTACAATACGAAATACTTAAGACCTGAAACAATCAAACATTGTGACTGTTGGGTTAATCTTGATGATACGGGTCTAGTTGGGTCAGTTTACGGGTTTTGGATACGGGTCAGATTGGGATCCAATATTGAAGCAGAAGAAGTGGTCAAGATTGACCGAGTTTGGTGGACCAGAAAATGGCTGTTGAGGAGCTACACGTTGGAATCTATTGCTTGAAAGTAGGAGTGCATGGACTTAGTTAATTGGCATGTGTTTTATGTTTTAGTTTTATGTATAAATAGAAGGTGCAGTAGTATTTTATTTGTAGCTTTTTCAATGTAATCTTCAATTAGTAACAAAGCACTGAATTCGTGAGTTTATTAGTGTATATTGTGAGGGCCTGAGCCAACAGTGACTAGAAAAGATAACTACGTACACATTTTGACTTATTGTTTTCACAAAAGCCTTCAAAATCACCATAAGTCTTCTCGTCATACAGTCTATCATCTTGGAATGTCATAAGCTACAAGTCTTCTAACTTCCAACTACTGATCACGTGAGATGTGCGCTCAAAAAAAAACAACGTCGACTTATGTTAGTGATTTTAAAAACAGACAATTCAAAACCAACTTAAAATATCACCTTGAAACATATATAAGTGCAGATTATAATCATATCAATTCCAACCCATGGCGCATGCTCAAACATCACGGTACACACACACACACACACACACATATATATATATATATATATATATCTATATAGAGGGAGAATCAAATAAGAAGTATGTTTTCGCTAAGAAATCTAAGAAATTACCAAAACACTTAGAAACGATATCAAACGAACTCCGATTGAGCTCATTTCAGCGGCGTTGGAACCGTCTCGTCGAACTCTACCATCTTAGCTTTTAGGTTTTAGATTTTATGTTTGGAGGGGTGGGGGTGATGGTTTTAGGCTTTTTGGGGTGGGGTTGGAGGGGGGTTTAGGTTTTTGGGGGTGCGGGTGGACGGGGGTTTAGGTTTTTGGATCCGGATTAGATTTCGATGAGACGGTTCCAACGCCGCTGAAGTGAGCTCAATCGGTGTTCGTTTAACCCATTCTTAGCGTTTCTTAGCGAAAAATCACTTCTTAGTGGAACCTTTCCCTATATATATATACTAGGTTAAAATCATGTGTATTACACGGGTTGAATAAATAAAATGTTATATACTTAGTAATAAAATTTTTATATTTTAAAAACTCGTGTAATACACGGGTTGAATAAACCAGTATATTATATCGGTTGAACTATTTATAATTAAATAATAAGTATATCCGTCATTGGATTTTTATTAAAAATCTAAAAATAAATTATTTTAATATCATTATTCAATGTGAGAAAGAGGTGAGAAAAAATGATACAAATGAACCAGAAAGTGACACGTGTCCATAAAATTTTATTTATTAATATAAAGATAATTATTTGATATTATTATTTAATAGGAGAGAGAAACAAAAAAACTAACATTTAATAGCAGAGAGAGACGGGAAAATAAAGGTGAGGAGTAACCAAAGAGTGACATATGCCCCTCATGGTTTTCCTTTATTATATATATATATATATAACCTACAACCTATATCAACTGAGTACAATCAAAATCACAGTATATGGGAATCAAACCCATCAGATAAGTTTCATCCACTTAGAACGTAATAAACTTTTTACATGTATGTATATACACATTATTCATCATTGAATGGTCAAACATCATATTAAATCTAGAACATTTGTCATCCATTTCAAGACAACATCAAGGTAATCTGAATTCACCATTTAAATACACACAACGAACCTAGGATAAGAAAAATCGTGTGATTGGATAAATTATCGCCATTGATGATAATTACTTCTCCTGTCGGTGCACGAAGTTCTATGGCCTTTTTGTTACACACGATACGTGCTGGGTTATTGGATAACAAATCCATACACAAAACAATGTAAAAGACCGCAAATGTCATTGGCAATAATTGTACAAGCATGACATGTCCAGATAGAATGATCTTACAACGTTTAAGGAAATGTAGATTTGGCTAAGCCAGCATTGGTGGTTTATTTATTAGATTACAAAATTTATGATCTATAAAACTTTGGTTCGCACCAAAGTCAAATAAAACCTCAGCGTAAACATTATTGACAAAAAAATGTACATGTAAGGACGTCTGGTAACATTGAAGGGGATGTAATGTAAGCATGTAACACCTTTGAGGTCTTGAACTTGGGGTAACACATTTGAATTTTGGATAAGGGCCAGTAGCCCATTTAGTTAAGTTGAAACCGGAGCCCACAATGCATTAGGCAAAAAAAAAATAATTGAATTAAATACATGAAAATATTTTAATAAATCCCAACCGCCTTTGTTATTGTTGTTGTCTAGAGGGGATCAGTTTGTGGAATAGGACATGAACGTGAATAACATGAAGGAAAATGGATATAAAATAATTGATTATTGGGTTGTTAGAACCAAGAAAAAGGATATAAAGACAAATGATGATCTTGGTTACTGAAATGAAGACCAGAAGAAAAAAACCACCAACGTCTATCAATGTGAACGCGTAATATTGCGTGGTTATCCACTGCCTATTGTAGTTGCCCTTTAGACTCTTCTTACTTCTCATGTTCCTACATGTTAATAAATAACTAACACGTTACATAACGTAATATCATTTTATAAATCCAAGATTTTTTTTACGTTTATGTTTTTTCATCATCGATTATTTAATATTTCTTTTATTAATTTCTAAATCTTATTTACTATTAACTTTTAAATTTTCATTACTGTTATTTAATATTTTTTATTCAAACCTATGTAAAACACATGCTTGCAGGATAGTATTATACTTCTTAGGGATGACAATTTTGACCCATTCATAAAAATGGGTAATTTGAGTGACCTCAAATTAGTCAACGGTTTAATTTGTGTCACATTAAATTAATCAACGTGTCAATTTGGGTCAACTCAAATATTCAATTGTTAATTTAGGTCACCATAAATAAATGTCAAAATAATCAAATATTATAAAACTAGGTTAAAACTCATGTTTTACATGGGTTGAATAAATGCAACTTGTTATAAAACAGTATTTTATATGAAAATTTGTATGTTTGTTGTTATTAGTCATTCGTGAAATAATAAATAATTGAAAATTTCTTATGATTTAATAAATTTTAATAAAATATTACAATATATGTTAGATATTTAATTATTTAACATCATTATTTAATAGGAGAGAAAGACGACAAAGAAAAGGCTAGATTTAATCAGAAGTCGACACGTAACAAGTATAGTAATTCATTTATTATAATATAGGATGGAAACCCTGTATATTATATATGGTGAATAAATGCAGTGTTATATATACTTATTAATAAAATTCTAATATTATATATTTTTGACGTATCACATAATTTTTTAATACAAATGTTACAAAACGTTATATAGTTATTTTTCAAAATCGTTTTATAAAAAGAATGAAACAAATGTTCAAATTCTAAAAAAGTTTTATGAACAAATCTATTTTTTAATTAAAAAATGTTTTGTAAAAATAGTTATAAAAATAAGTATTATTTAATAGAAAAGAGAGACGGGAAACAAAAATTATAATTTTTTTATAGAAACTTCTATCATTAATTATGAAAGAGGCTTGAAAAAAATATTGAGGATGAACATGGGAATGACATGTGTCACCCCAAAACCTTTATTTATTAATATGTATAGATATAGATTTTGTTAACTTAAAAATAGTGCATATCCCAACATTGTCACCCCACATGTCGTTGCCCCCCCCCCCCCCGCCGCACCCCACCCGCCACCCGCATTCGACGCCAACCACCCGCAACCGCCTGCCGCCGACACCCGCATTCGACACCAGCCACCCGCCACCGCCTGTCGCCGTCACCCGCACAGCCCCACACCCCACCGCGCCCCGACGGCCAGTCCGCCACCGCTATCCGCCCCCAACCCCACCCCACCACACCGTCGCCGCCACCCACCCCACCCTACACCCACCTCCACCCACACCCACCCCCACCCCCGCCCAACGCGCACACAACCCCCTACCCGCCACACCCGACCACGCCGCCACCCACCCACACTCCACACCCACCCCCTCCCGATCGCCGTCACTGTCGCCACCCATCTCACCCTGCCCACCCCTACCCCCACCCCTACCCACGCACCCCACCCCACCACGCCGCCATCGCCCGATCGCCGCCACCATCGTCGCCACCCACCCTACCCCTACCCACTCCACCACAGCACCACCCTACCCCACGCTACCCCTACCCACCCACCCACCTCCACCCCAACCCTAACCCCAACCCCACCTCCACCCCTACACACCCCACCACACCACACCGCCATCGCCCCCACCACCATCGCCACCCACCCACCCCTACCCTACCATCACCCCTACCCCCACCCACCCCCACCCTACCCTACCCCAACCCCCACACCCACCCCACCCACCACCCTTTCTTCGGGCGGTGGCGGCGTGTTGGGGTGTGATGGGTGGGGTGAGGGTGGGTGGGGTGGGGTAGGGTGGGGGTGTGGTGGGTGGCGACGGTGGTGGCGGCGATCGGGCAATGGTGGGTGGGTGTGGGGTGGTGGGGTGGGTGGGGGTAGGGTGAGGTGGGTGGTGAGGTGGTGGCGGCGATCGGGCGATGGTGGCGTGGCGGGGTGGGGTGTGGGTGGGTGGGTGGGGGGTGGTTGCGGCGTGGTGGGGTGTGACGGGTGGTGGTGGGTAGGGTGGGGTGGGGGTGGCGGCGATCAGGCGGTGGTGGTGTGGTGGGGGTGGGTGGGGTGGGTTGGGTGCCGGCGGTGGTGGCAGCGATCAGGTGGTGGCGGCGTGGTGGGGTGTGACGGGTGGGGTGATGTGGGTGGCGGCGGTGGTGGCGAAGTCATTTGGATTCGAACCCAATTGATAGTTTTTTTTTTAAACGACCCGTTTTGAACCGGACTAATTTTGCTCCAAACCCGTTTTGACCCGAAATCATTTTGCTCCTAACCCATATTGACCTGAACCCACTCTTACTCGAACCTGTTATGACTCATGACCCGAACCCGCCTGAACCGGCCAGTTTGCCAGGCCTACAATATCTCATTCTGAAGCAGGTCCTTTTAACAATAGTATGCCAAAACAGAAAAATTATTGGGCCCTTGTAAAACATGTTAGTACCGGAAGTGTTGAAAGTATAAATTATATATTAGTTTGGGTCGATTATGTTATAATTAGATTAATCACTTTTACGGTTTATATGTGAACAATTCAAAAAAGTAATCCTACACATAATAAAATTTATCCTTCACATAGGTAATGCTTTCTTGGTCTTGCAATCCAATTTTAGGTCGATTAAACATCTTGTAACATGTTCTGCATCCTACTCTACCAATTAGGTATGGTGGAACTAGTTTGTACTAAACTGATATGTTGCAAAAAAAAAATACAATTCCTATGTACCAGGGCTACAAACAATAATCAAATATAGATATTTCATTATTATCAAAATCAGCCACTAGTAACACGGTAATGGAAGTGTTAGAAAGTGAAGTGTGAATTTAATCATGGGTAATGATGTTTAGGGTCACCAGCAATTCTTTAATCACTACAGTGTGTACCATGTGGGAATCATGGGATGCACGAAGCTGACATGTTGCACTCTTACATGTTAAAAACATGTATTGACCCATTAGGGTGAAATGGGCACCCAACCCGGGTGAGGATTGAGTTGGCCGAGTAGGCCGGGTTGATGGGGGAACACAACTTGAGTAGGCCGAGTAGTTGGAGCCGGGTTGTTTGAGCGAGTAATTTTACTCGGATAGGAGAGAGCCGTTGGTGAGTGGGTGGGTGGGTGGGTGGGGTGGGGGTTGGGTGCTTAAAAAAATAATTATTTATATATCTCTCACTTTCTTCTTTATACGTAGGCAGTTTTATACTTAAAATTGTTTCTATGTTGAACACGCTCCCCTCCCCCATCCCTAAAAAAACCTAAAACCCCACCCACCCTCGAAAGCCTAACTCCCCTAACATTTAAAAACGTAACCTAAAATCTAAACTAAACCGACAATTTTTTTGATTTTTTTTTTGAAACAAGGCAAACGAGAGAAAAATTTTGGTTTTTTAGTTTTTTTTGTTTTATTATTTTTTTTTATATTTTCCCAACAATGAGTCTAAAAAAAAAACCACATAGTTAGGCGAAAACCACTAAAAAAATAATTTTAACCAATCATATAATAATATTTATTTTTTATTTTATTTTATTTTTACTTATTTATAAAAATATCAATGTAATATTACACATTTTTATCAAAAAAATCATTTAAGTATCGGCTTACGTATACGTAACCACAATTTTTTTGTTTTCTGTTTATGTAAACGTAGCACTATGTGTTACGTATACGTAAGCCAATACTTTGTGCTTTTTTTTAGTGATTTTCTCGGTTTTCACCTAACTTTGTGGTTTTTTCTTGATTCATTCCCTATTCTCTTAATCCTCTCCATATATATATATATATATATATATATAAATGGGGAGCTTCAAATAAAAAAGTGAGAAACTTAAGAAATTATTTCTTTTTTAACCGAAACTGAGTCAAACGAACTCCGATTGAGCTCATTCTAGCGACGTTGACACCAGTTCGTCGAGTTTTTTTTTTGGGGGGTGGGGGGGGGTTGGGTGGGGATATTTAGGTTATTGGGCGGTGGGGGTGGAGGTGGGGATGGGGTTTAGGTTTTCGTAAGGTGGGGGTTGGGGGATTTAGGTTTTTGGGGGTGGGGTGGATAGGTTTAGGTTTTTGGGGGATGAGGGTTAGGGGTCTGTTTGGTATAGGGTAATGGAAAGGATGAGAGAATGGAATGAACAAGATAATGGAATGGACAAAGGAAAGAAATAGACAATTTCATTCCATTGTCTTGTTTGGTTACCATGAGGGAATGGAATAAATCATTACTTTAGGTTGTTTGATAAGCTAAAAAAGACGAAGGAATAAAATCGATGGTGAGTGGCGGTGGTGGTGGTGGGTGGCGGTATTGGGGGTGGTGGGTGACGGTGGGTGATCGCGGCAATGGTGGGTGGATGTGGTGGTGGTGGTGGTGGGTGGTGTAGGAGGCGAAAGTAGTGGTGGTGGTGGTGGTGGTGGGAGGTGGAGGTGGCGGTGGGTAGAGGCGGCGATGGGAGGTGGGGGTGGGTGGTGGTAGTGTGGTGGTGGGTGGCGGAAGCGAGAGATGGCGGTGGATGGTGGAGGCGACGGCAATGGTGGTGGTGGTGGGTGGTGGTGGGTGGTGGTTGGTAGTGATGGTGGTAGTGGTAGAAGGGTGTGGTGGTGAATCGGTGATGAAGGGTGAAAGAGGGGATGTAATGAAAAAAACAAGGGGGTGGATGGAATGATTTTGAGGGATTTAGAAGGAATGACATTACTTGTGGAATGGGTGATTCCATTCCATCGTCCAACCAACCACCATTTTTTTTCATTACCTCATAATCGTCCATTCCATTCCACCTCCTATTCTTGTATACCAAACGCTATCTAGAGGATTTAGGTTTTTTTTAGGGGAGGGGGGGGGGTGGGTGGGGTGGGATGATTAGGTTTTGGGTTTAAATTTTAGGGTTTAGCTTTAGCTTTAAGGGTTTAACTTTAGGATTTTTTAGGGGGTGGGGGTGGGGGTGGGTAGGGTGGGGTGGTTGGGGTCGGGGTGGGTGGGGTGGGGGTCTGGGTGGGGTAGTTCGCCGCGACAGGCGGTGGCTGGTGGTTGGCGACGAATGAGGGTGGCGGTGACGGGTGGGTGGCAGCATGGCATCGGGGGGTGGTGTCGACAAAGCGTCGAACGCAGCAGGACGTCGGGTGGTGGTGGTGGTGGGAAGGGGTGGTGTTAGTGGCGGGGCAGCGGTGGGGGGAGGAGTGCATCGGGAGGCGGCAGCAGCGGGGGAGGGGTGGCGAGGGGCGCCGACGCGCCGATGTGGCGGTGGTGGCCGGCGGGGGTGGTGGCGGTGAGGCGGCGGTAGAGTGGGTGGTGGTGGGTGGTGGTGGCGTGACATTGGTAGGGTGGCTATCCCATTTGCATTATTTTTAAGTTAACAAGTTTTATAATACATTTTGACCCATTGACTAATTTGAGGTGACCCAAATTAACTCGTCAACTAATCTAAGGTGACCCAAATTGACCAGTTAACTAATCTAATATGACCCAAATTAACCCATATACAATTGATTTTTTACCCAAATCAACCTATTATTTGAAGAATGGGTCAAGATTGCTATCTATACGTTATTGCATTCCGTGAGTCCTTGCTTACTAGAGGATCCACATTATGAGTTACAATTAAATCATAAAAATCATGCTTTAGATATATGTAGACTCTGGTTTTTTGAATGCATGAATCTAGCTTATGTGAACAAAAACAAGCTCTATATCATTCGCGGACCCACCACCACCTCCAACCTCCCACCTGGATAGTGCAACAAATGTAATGATTTTGGAAAGAGAAAGGTTGCAACATTATATAGATTCTAGAAATACATAGATAATGGTAAAAATACCAAAAATATATAAAAATAAGGTAACTCAATTTTAATAATTCAAACTAAATATTTATCTAGAGATAATCTTAATTTTCACTTTTATTATCAATGACAGTCTCAGTAGCATAATAATCATATATTTACACTCAATTTTGCTTGTACGTTTTTCCATTTAATTTAAAATCGTCATTTTGAGCGAAAAAAGTGTAAATCGAGTGTAAATCTATGATAATTATGTTGATGGGACTGTCATTGGTAACAAAAGTAAAAATTCGGATTATCACGTGCCAAACTTTTTAGTTTGGATTATTATTAGCCAATGAGTTATAATTTGGATTATTAAATACCATTTTGCCTAAAAATAAGGGATATTCACTAAAAATAAGGGATTTTCACATATATCCTGTTACTAAGACTATTAATTACATCTTTACGAAACCCTTAAAATCAATTACATATTTCCCCTTTTGTATATGTTTTAAGAAAGAGAAATATGTAATTGACTTTTTAACTTGAGAAAATATGTAATAAATGATCTTAGTAGGGGGAAATATATAAATGACACTAAAAATAAAGAAGAAATATGTAAATGCCTCTAAAAATAAAAGGAGTCAAACTTTATCTTACAAACTTTGAATATTGTGCTTTGGTAATCATGTCTCAACAACTATAAATAGGTATAAGGTCTTTCTTTCATTCATTGGCATGGCAAACTGTATTTGAGCTTGTTGATCAGTACTCCTTTTGACTTTCACTCTAAAAAGGATGTCTGTTTTGAAAATATTTGTCGTTGTATTGTTATCTAAGATAATATTTGTAGTTGCAAGGCATGGACAATGGTCCAATGATAATAAAGTAAGCATCCAGAATGTTGAAGATCTTGTGGCAAACTTGCCTGGTCAGCCTGATGTAGACTTCCGACACTATGCTGGATATGTGACTGTAAATGAGGAAAAAGGAAGGGCATTGTTTTATTGGTTTTATGAAGCTTGGACTCTTCCAGATGAGAAGCCCTTGGTTTTGTGGTTGAATGGAGGTAAGCATGTTAAAGTAAATATAAATTAATTTGTTTCTTTATTCATATGGTTTATGTTTTGATCATTGAAGATCACCATTTTCTATTTTACATGATTTATGAAATTTTATATCTAAGAAGCATTATTGTTACCTCTAGAACTTCTTGTTAAGAAAATATTTTATGGTGATCTTCTTGTTAATTGGCTCTGGTCCCAAAAGCAATCATGTTAACAAAGACGAATAAATATCGGTTAACTTCATTGGTTATAATTAACCATTGAACACAAATTTCGCATGACGGTTAAGGAAGTATTACTTAATGCTGAGTGGAGATTAATATGTATGCTTATAATTAACCACTTAACAAGTAAAGGACTGTACTTTTGGTGACAAGCTGCTGTGTATTTCAGGTCCTGGGTGTTCATCAGTGGGATATGGAGCTACACAGGAGATTGGGCCATTCATTGTGAGCACAGATGGAAACGGTCTTCAACTCAATCCGTACTCGTGGAATAGAGGTATACTTTAGACTACTTACGCGTCCTTGTTGCAACAAATGCAACTTTGAATATGCAAAACCGTCTCTCAGTAAAAGAACTCATGAAACCGGACATACTTAAGAAAACGTCTTCCTAGCTACTTGACATTCCATTTTTTTAACCGGCTAACTCACACAATCTCTAATCTACTCCAAAATATGCGTCCACTATGGAACTTGAATAGGGGTGTAAACGAATCAAGCCGGCTCGAGAGCTACTCAAGATCAGATCGGTAAAAAGCTCGAACGAGCCGAGCCTTAACGAGCCCGAGCCCGATCTCGAGCCTAAAAAATGACTCGTTTAGTTATCGAGCCCGAGCTCGAGCTATGCCTTCTAAGATCGTTTAGGCTCGCGAGCCTTAACGAGCCTAGTAAAAATTTATATTATTTTCTTATATATTTAATATATTATTCAATTTAACCCCCCAAATCGAGCTCGAGCCGAGCTTTGGCTCATTTAAGGCTTCCTATAAACGAGCTCGAGCCGAGTTTTTGCTCGTTTAATCGTCATGACTGAAACCGAGTCTTGACGAGCCGATCTCGAGCTTTATTTTAACTCCATGAGCCAAGCTCGATCCAAAATCTATAGGCTCGAACCGAGCCGAGCTCGAGCTTCAGGATAATCCAACGAGCCGAGCTCGATTAGTGTCAGGCTCGGCTCGGCTCGTTTACACCCCTAGACTTGAAGCCTCAACCTTGTGTGGAGCAACACCTTTTTCATACATCTTGGTACCGCTCAACTACAAACCCTTTGATTCATGACACTCCATTATAAATTGGAGATGACCGCACAATTTCAAATAGTATTCAATACATTCTATTAGATCTATTAATGCTACCACACAACCTTCCTAATATCCTCCTTATGATATTAATCAGTTTTTATAGTTTTGCTACTACATTCATCTTCTGTATATGTTATTATTATATCACGTGTGCCTGCTACCTTTTACGAAAACAGTGCAACAACAACCGTACCTAGTAGGATCCCGCCAATAACAAGGTTATTGGTAGGGTATGGGGAGGGTGGGATGTAAACAAACCATACCTTTATCCCTAAGTAGAGAAAGACTACGCACTTTCAGGGAGACCCCAAACTTAAAGGAAAAGAAAATTAAAAAGAAAAACTCTAGGACCTGAAAAATATGTTAGGACCATAACGTTCCACAGTACAATGAAACTAAACAACATATAACATAGTATCAAATAAAAGAAATAGTAGACTAAATGAAACAAGAAATGATGAAAAGTATAAAGGCAGCATCATAGAATCATGAAGCCGAAAAAGTAACATGTAAAGACCACCACATATCAAGATGGAGCAAAACCACTAATATACACATAAGACAAAACTACACCCTCCCTAAAAGTCATTAACCCTAATCCTTTGTCTCCACGTCTTATCCTTGACCATGTCCTCATAGAGGTGCAAGTCGACCGTAAACCTTTGGGTATGCCTCTAGCTACCTCCCCTCGACAGCGAGGGTTTCTACTAATCTAGCCAGTGTCGGCAACTTTTTCCTCTTCACATGCCCAAACCATCTAAGTCTCCCCTCCCTTATCTTATCAATATTCCCGAAACACCTCATTTCTTATCCGTTCCATCCTTGTGTGCCAATACATCCACATCAACATCCTCATCTCCGCTGCCTCCCGCCTACACGTCTGTGTCTTCTTGATGGACCAACAATCCGTTCCATATAACCTTTTACGAAAACGGTAGCACAATACATGCACATTTCTTAGTTTTATCCTTTCATATATAGAAATAAATGATTTAAGATATAAATTGATGTCTGGTAAACGGTGGTGCAGAAGCTAATATGCTGTTTCTTGAATCCCCTGTTGGTGTTGGCTTTTCATACTCCAACACAACAAAGGATTATAGTAATCTTGGAGATGACCTTACAGGTGAGTCATGGACACTTATCACAAAAATTGTAACATATACATACATGATATAATGTATTGCAGATATAATCATCAGTACTAACTACCTAGTTCCATTTTTAAAACAGCTAAGGATGGATATGCTTTCCTTCATAACTGGTTCCGGAAGTTCCCTTCGTATAAGAATAGAACACTTTATATAGCTGGAGAGAGCTACGCAGGTATATCGTTATTTGAAATGTTTTACAAAGTAAGATTAACTTAGAAACAAAATATCACTACTAAAAATCTGAAAAATTTGCGATAACATATTTTGTGGGAAGTTTGTCGGATTTTGCCGTTAGCGACAAGTTTCCTACAAATAGTGTTTGATGGAAAAAACCCGGTAGGAAATGTTTTTTCCGACAAAGTCCCGACAAATTTTCCGACGATTTAGTGATAAAAGTCTTTCGTCGGTAATATACGACAATATTCCGATGATTATATTAAATAAATAAGTTAACTTATTTAATAAATTTGTCGGAAAATTGTCGGAAATCTTTGGTTACTTTTTTGTTTTTGTTTTGTCTGAAAGTTGTCGCTAACTTGTGAGAAATTTCTTTTGTTGTCAGAAACTTTTATAGAAAATATACATGATTTCTAGTAGCGTATTTAGCATGTCATCTATATGTTTTATTTTATGCAGGGAAGTATGTTCCAGAACTAGCAGGCCTTATTCATGATAGAAACAGTGTCCCTTCCCGGTATATCAATCTGAAAGGCATATTGGTATGCTCTTTATTTTTCATTTTGTTTTATGATTGTTTTTCACAAATGGATTTATATTAGCTTAATTAATGGTTCAAATTCAGTTAGGTAACCCTGAAACAAATGATGCTGAGGACTGGAAAGGTCTAATTGACTATGCTTGGAGCCATGCTATAGTATCAGATGAAACTCACAAAACCATAAGAGAATCCTGTGACTTCTATAGTAACAATACGTGGAGCAACGACGATTGCAGCCAAGCTGTGGACGAAGTTTTAAGACAATATAAAGAGATAGACATTTACAGCCTCTATACTTCAGTCTGTATCGGCGATTCAGCTTATGCAGACAATAAAGCAACCCAAGTTGTGTTCAAGAAGAGCTCATCTAAGATGGTAAGTGCTTATACACAACACAAAACATGTCATTTGCAAGCATTTTTTTATGCACGCCTGTGTTGGCGATTCAGTTACGTATACGTAAAACACAATACGTAAAATGATTTTTTGACAAATTGTGTAATATTATATTAATACACTTAGAAATAAATTAAAAAAATAAAAAATCTATAAATTATTTGATTGGCTCATAGTGGTTTTTTCGGTTTTCTCCTGACTATGTGGTTTTCTCATGATCCTTCCCCTATATATATTGTTTGTAGATGCCACGTATAATGGGGGGTTATGATCCTTGCCTTGATGATTATGCCAAAAGTTATTATAATAAACCTGAAGTTCAAAAGGCTCTACATGTTGGTGATGGTCATAAACTCAAGAACTGGAGCATTTGCAAGTAATATTAAACAACCTCACTTTTTGAAATAATTAACCCCACAATATGCCACATTTTTTATATTAATTAGTTCTACTACATCTGCTGCAGTATGGACATATTCTATGGCTGGAAACAATCAAAAGACTCTGTTCTCCCTATATACAAGAAACTAATTGATGCCAAGTTTAGAATATGGGTCTACAGGTAAGTACTGCGATAATATATATGTTCTCTCAATAATCTGCAAAGTTTGGTTTTAAATTTATCCTATGTATGTTGTTTCTGGGTACAATAGTGGAGACACCGATGGAAGAGTCCCGGTCTTGTCTACGAGATACAGTTTAAGCTCTCTAGGTTTGCCTATCACTCGAGCATGGAACCCCTGGTACCACCAGAAACAGGTAATCTTACTAAATCTTCTTGTAATGTTAAACGAATTGTAACATGAATGGTGAAAAGTTGCTGAAGTCGATGATAAAAATTAATAAGACTCGTAGAACACTATTATTTTACTGCTAATGTTTGGTAGCAACCATGTAGGTTGGTAGCAATTGAAGTATCGGTAGTAACTTTGTACTTAGGTAGAAACTATTCTCAGTATACTACTGATGATAGTTAGTACCTTGTTACTACTAATGGGTGTTTCCTACCGACGTAACTTGAGCGGTTACGACGTCACCTCTATATAACGGATTCGTTTGGTTTGATTTTATACATCAAATTGAATGCAAATTCTCATACACCTTTCACAGCAAAATTTCAATACTCGTTCTTGACAATTTGATTTAAAATTCTTGTGTATCAATGAAATGTTTCAAACTGAAAGTGTCTAGAACCAATTCGAAGAAATATCTAAGTAATCATAAAACTCAAAAAATACATAATATTCCCTAACTCATTTAAAAATCTCATTATTACTCATCATCACGTCTGTTAAATTATCACATTGATATATAAAAACAATTAGGGCAAAAATCATAAACTAGTATTTTCTAACCCTTCCCAAAATCATAAACTCAGGTTGCTGGTTGGCTTCAGGAGTATGAAGGTCTTACTTTTGCTACATTTAGAGGAGCAGGTCATGCAGTACCCATCTTTAAACCCCGTGAATCACTGGCATTCTTCACATCTTTTCTACTAGGAAAGACTCCGACGTTAAAGCGATAACTGTGGTGACAAAATGAGATTTCATTACTCTTGCCATGAAGAACTTCCTTGACAGAATATTTAGTGCAATGATGGTTCATATGATGTGTGGTTCTACAAAATATTTAGATAAAATAACTTGAAACCATGCAATCTTTTATTAGAAACGTGAATCTTAGTTTGTGCTCGTATTGAAAGTTCCCAATCGTTACCCATTTTAATAGAGGACGATGTGACAAACGTTTAGAAAAACCAAGATAAAAAGTCTATTTCCGACGAGGGTTTTTCCGGCAAAGATATTTTGTCATAAATTTGTCAGAATTTAGTATTTCGGACGCATTTGCGACACGATTTTTTCACCTCTAACGTTATGGTTGAAGATTCTTAACTCTCATTATCAACCTTATATATTGATGTGGCAACACACCATCGTTTCAACAATGGAGCTACCATCCAAGTGAACATATTTCTAGGCAAGCAATAAGTCTATATGGGGTTGTAGAATTTCGAAATAACCGAGGATGATATGAGAGTCGTATTGGATACTTTCAGATCAAAAACAATTTGACGGTTCCTCAAATTTTTTGATCGGATAAAACTCAGAAATTAGAGACAAGATTCTAGTGTGAATTTTGAGGGAATATGATGAACCAGAAGCCGAAATTTGTATGACCAAAACAAGCCTTTTCCAGGGAAATCATATAACTTTTTAATTTCAAATTCGAATTTAATTAAAATCCTCTCAATCTTTTGACAATAATTTTATATGATAAATTATATTCGATCCCAGCCAGGGGCGCTGCTCCTTTGACCCCGCTTCCATGGGCGCTGCCCCCGGACCTCCATTACTTAAGGGCGAAGCAAATAAATTCAAACAAGTGTGCACTCCGCACCTCCTAGTTCGTTTGATATTTAATATGATTAAATTAGTCAACTAGTTAATCCAATTACACTAAAATAGCTAACATATGGGATGGACCTCTGAATGGACCTCTGATCATGTAACAATAGGTAAGACTAAGTGCTAAAATTGTCTCTCTTGTTAAGAAACTGAATAACTCCATAACAACAACGTATCTAACTTACGCAGTGCACAGTTGTTTTTAGTATTTTTTTTAATGTTCTTATATAGTTTTTTTTTAAACAGAGTTGTATTCAAAATCGAGTTTTTTTTGTATCGTTGCTTATTGCGAGTGTTGTTACCGTTGTGGTACCGTGACGAGCCGAACCTATTATGAGCGAACAATATCATTGTCGGTGTTGGTACTATCGGTATTCGTTTTTATGGTTTTCGACGACACGAACAGGTAATTTTTTTCTTCCTTTTTTATTATTTAATTTTATGTTTTTTTTCTTTTTTATTAACATTATTTTTACCGTTGCGCATACGTTTTCATTCAAATTTTATTAACGATGGATCGACACCCGCCGCGCAACACGGGTATAACCATCTAGTTCTAGATTAAACTTAAATAAATGAAGTTCAGATAACATTACACTACTAGAAAACATATTTATCCTACAAAAGTTTCTGACAAAAGAAATTTCCCACAAGTTAGCGATAAATTTTCGACAAAATAAAAAAAAGTAACTACACGATTTCCTACAACTTTCCGACAAATTTATTAAACAAGTTAACTTATTTATTTACTATAATCGTCGGAATATTGTCGGAAATTACCGACGAAAGGCTTTTGTTGCTAATTCGTCGGAAAATTAGTCGAGACTTTGTCGGAAAAAACATTTCCTACGAGGTTTTTTCCAATAAACATTTTTTGTCAGAAACTTGTCGCTAACGACCAATTCCGCCAAATTTCCAACGAAATTTCACTACTAAAAAAATGAAAAATTTCCGACAGCAGTTTTGTGAGAAACTTGTCAGAATTGGTCGTTAGCGACAAATTTCCGACAAAAAAATGTTTGTTGGAAAAACCCCGTAGAAAATGTTTTTTTCCGACAAAGTCCCGACTAATTTTCCGATGAATTAGCCTTTCGTCGGTAATTTCCTACAATATCCCGACGATTATAGTAAATAAATAAGTTAACTTATTTAATAAATTTGTCTTAAATTGTAGGAAATCGTATAGTTACTTTTTAGTTTTTGTTTTGTGAGGAATTTTTCTCTAAGTTGTGATAAATTTCTTTTGTAGGTAATTTGTCGGAAACTTTCGTAGGAAGTATATATATTTTGTAGTAGTGTTAGTTGACTCATTGCTCGATAGATTCTACGACGACTTCCTGATTAAAATTTTTGCTAGTTTCCTTAATTAACTATTATTCACAAAGTCAAAATACTGAGAAGTTGAAGGGTTATTTATGATTCCTAAATAAATTCCAAATTCTTCAACTTAAATTAGTAACTTTAATATGATTGTCATATATGACAGTAGCAGGGGCAAACTTACTTAGATCCAAGGGTTTATCAAAACCCTTGAGTTTCAAAATTTTAATAAAATGATATGTAAAAAACTAGGGTGAACCTCTAAATAAATTATAGGGTGAACCCCTATATAAAATTTAACAAGTGGTGGAGTGATTCAGTATTTGTTTTATAACCTAGAGGTGGTGGGTTTGAATCCTATCACTCTTAGTTTTTTTAAACTTTTTTTTTAATTCATTTGAGCATTTGGCTTAAGTACCTTGTGGGTCGTGGGCCTGTGACTTCAGTTCTTTTTTTTTTTCGTATGCGACTCAAAACCAGGTAGCAGTGAAGGATTAATCTTGATTAAAATAAATATTAGAGTAAATTATAAATTATGTCCTTTAACTATTATTCAAATTACAAGATATATCCTTTAGATTCATTAATTACACTGGATGTCTTTTTTTTTAAACTTTGCACACTTTAACTCTTTTTGACTAACCCCTATCCAAAACTTCTGTTAAATCTAGTCATGTGCCCCTCACATGACGGGCATTTTCGTCTTTTTTACTCCTATCTTTTATATTTATCACAGATCAGTGCCACCAGTTATGATTACTCCTTCAAGATTCTGGTCATCGGAGATTCAGGTGTCGGCGAAAGCAGCCTTCTTCTCAGATTCATCTCCACCTTTGAAGACCATCTTCAAGATATTTCTCCCGCTATTAGTAAGCAGTAGTTAGCAAAAAATGAAATTCTCAATGAGAATAGAAACCAAAATTCTTAACAGAGAACTAAAACAAAAATCAAGAATAAAGTGGATAGCCTAAACAAAACAGATTCAAGATTAAGTAATGATATAGAACCTGGATTTGTATACCCCCACTTTCGTCTGCCTTCACAGGTTTGTGTTCGTAAAATCAATTAAGAAAAAGAACAATCCTCTGCTCCCTTCTTGATCACCGGAACAGATTGCTTATAGCAAAATGGATCCTTAATCGATGTAAAGTACACAACAAATGTTCTCTAATTTCTTTTTATCTGAACAAACAAACAATCAATCAATCAATCAAATGCTCATTCCAGCGGCATTGAAACCGTCTCATCGAACCCTAACCCACCCCCAAAAACCTAAACTCCCCTCCACCCGCACCCCCTAAAATCTACCCCCCCCTCCAACCACACCCCGAAAAGCCTAAAACCCCCACCCCCATCCCCCAAAACCCTAAACCCCCCACCCTACCCCCAAAAAACCTAAACCCCCGACCCCCAAAAAAACCTAAACTCTAAAATCTAAATTCTAATGCTAAAACCATAAAATTCAAAGCTAAAATCTAAACCCTAAAAGGTAAAATGGTAGAGTTCAACGAGACATTTCCAACGCCACTGGAATGGACTCAATCAGAGTTCATTTGGTATCGTTCTTAAGGTTTTTGTTATTTCTTAAACTTTTTAACAAAAAAACCACTTCTTATTTGAAAGTCCCTCTATGTATATATTCTTGAGACGTTGAGAATGAAATAAATTGTGTTCATATACGGCAGTGCACAAGAAAATTGACTTTTGAACTAGGGCCCAGATGCGTGCACATTTTAACCCATATTCAAATTGTTTCTTGGTCTCACCTATATATTTTCAAGAAACTTACCAAATTTAAATAGGTTTGTCTCCTCCATAGATCAATACTAATAAATAAAGGTTTAAGGTGGACACTTGTCACTTTCTCATACTTATTCGTATTGGTTTTCTCGTCTCTCTCTCCTAATAAATACACATTTATTTTATTAAATAATAATGATGTTATAAATATATTACTAAAGAAGAATACTAATTATATTAAATAAGAATATATAATAGGAAATCAAAATAAAACTAATTAAAAAAAATATTAATCCGTTATATACACACACATTTTCACTTGATATATCTCAAGACGATCATAATATTCTGACAAGTTAAGACGTATTTACAAATTTATAAGTTTTATCTTTTTTAATATACAATCTCGTGTAATACACGGGATTCTAACCTAGTTCACAACAAAAGAAGCCTTAAAAAATTACCACTTAAAATGGAACCTTCTTTGGCCTCAATCCTTGTTTTGGTCAGCAAGTTGAAAGAAGAGATGTTTTCAAAAATAAAATCTGATCATCTTCAATCATTTGTTTCACCGTCCGCTTATGACACTGAATGGTTAGCAATGATTCCTCACCCATTACAACATAATACCCCATTGTTTAAAGTTGATTGGTTAGTGGATAACCAAAAGGAAGAAGGGTACTGGGGAGAATTCATCTATGGTGATTTTCCCACCATTGATGCTCTTCCTGCTACTCTTGTTTGCATGGTTGTACTCCAAAAGTGGGGTCTTGGTGCCCAAAATATAGAGAAAGGTACGTGGCCCATGATTCCTAATATTTCAAAATGACATACAAGGCTTTAGTGATCATTATATGATAATTTAATGGGATAATTCCCAAAATGAACATTTTAACTATCTTTTTTCTTAAAACAAACATTCAATTTTCAACTTCCATAAGAACGAAATGTTGGATTATTTTGAAACTAGAACGAAAATGCCGGATTATTTTAAAATTAGAACGAAAACGTTGGATTATTTTGAAATTAGAACGAAAACGCCGGATTATTTTTAAAATTAGAACGAAACTCCTGATTTTTTAAAAACTAGAACGAAAACACCGGATTATTTTAAAATTAGAATGAAAACATCGGAATATTTTAAAATTATAACGAAAACGCCAGATTATTTTAAAATTAGAACGAAAAAAATACGCGTATAAGTTCTTGTTGAACACACGTAAGTCGGCGATTTCGCCGGATTTGATGAATAAGCCGACGATTTTGGGATGTATATTCTGTGAAAGTTGAAAATTCAATGTTTGTTTTGGAAAAAAAAAAACACTAGTAAAATGTTCCTTTTGGGAATTTTCCTTGGTTCAATTTGTTTATTATGTAGTTTATGTCACACCCCCAAATTCCACTAACGGAGTTTTACCGTTTGGTGAGTGGCAAACCAGGATCTCAGTCATTAGTTACATCAAACGACGCTATATGGGACATAAATGAAATATTATAAAAGTTCAGAGTTAATGCGGAAGCGTAAACGTTAATAGGAAATCAAAAGTATTTACACGCAATAAAGCGTCAATTATTGTAAGTAAGTAAAATTGTTTAAACATGGTATGACAGTAGGACTCCATGCATGTCCTAAGTGTGCAACCTGTGTCAAAGCGACCAGAGAAACATGTAAGAAAAAGTGTCAACATGAGGTTGGTGAGTTCACAGGTTTGTATGTAAATAAATTGTTTGAGTGTTGCTGGATCCACATACGTAAGTCACACCTATTGCTAGCTAGACAATGTACAAGTTACTCTAAGCGTTCGCAACCAAAGCTGACTGTTTGTGTTTGGGTGCCTTCCGTCATTTCTAACATCAACAATGGCAAATGTTTAGGACAATTTACACCCGTTAAACCTCCAATCAAGTTAGCGCGACTAACCCGGGTGGGGTTTGTCAAACCCAGTAGTACTACTCAAATTTCCTCGCTATACTCCATATATTAACGGTCCGAGTGTGTAAGGACTTTGCATGTTATGTTTGCACTTAGGTACACAAGTGGTAATGAAATACTATGTGATCCATATCCGTGTGTATGTCCCTCCCTGGCTGGGAGACAAGTAACGGATGCCAGTTCGTATGCATGTTTCTCCCCAACAGGAAAACAAGTAAGATGTTGTTTGTTTGTACGCATGTTTCTCCCCAACAGGAAAACAAGTAAAATGATATTCGTTTGTATGCATGTTCCTCCCCAACGGAAAAACAGGTAAAATATTGTTTGTGTGTATACATGTTTCTCCCCCAATAGTAAAACAAGTAAAAAGGAGCCGTGAAACTCACCTGAGTTACGTACGAGTAGAAGATAGCACCACACAAGGATGCAAGTAGGAAACACAAGAGTTTGCCTGTGAAGTGCTTACGTATGCCCTAAAATTATTAGCATAATAGTTAGGGATACAATGGGGTTTTATGACGACGACACGGAAGATTTGAACGTCCTAAAACATACTTAGGATCAACGAGTAGACGAACGTGTCCACGGGAATAAGGGTTTCTTAATATAATTATTAAGATTAATACGTTACGTGTCGAACATCTCTAATACGAATAATATTAATTAATAAATAAATTCGTGTGTTTGTATCATTTAACAAAGGCCTAAGAAAATAATATAACATATATATTATTTCTGAACTCGTAGAAAATATACGATAATCGATTAAGTGGCAAAAATAATAAATATATTATTTTTATTCGAGGATATAAACGTGAGTAAATAATATAAATAATTATATTATTAATTAGTTTGAAACGTTACACGAGGCGAAATAATATATAAATATATGTTATTTTATAATAGGGTCACGTGTTAAAAATAATATAAACATATTATTTTATACGAAGTCGTGGTTTGAAAATAGTATAAATATATATTATTTAAAAGTGAAAATATCATAAATATGAGTTATAAATTCAAACCGAGCCTACGGATGGTTTTCCCGAGCTAAAACACATTAATATATTATTATAATAATATAGGGGTAGGTTTAATAATAAAAATATTAATAAAAACTAGTCTTTAAATGAAATGGGGGCGGAGGGACTCGAACCCAGGTCTCCTCCACACCAACACCAAGCTTTAACCATCCCACCCGCTAGGGCAATCGCGACATATCCCGGTTCCAAATGTTTTTAACACAAAATTCCAGTGTATCCCCCTCCCATAAGAACGAAGCAAATCCAGTCCCAAATCCAGACGATTCGATCATGGTTCGAAGGCAAGGCATAGGGGTTTTGTTAAGTGATTGATTTTGGTTCTGAGGGTGAGTTTAATTTCAAAATCGTTGAGTTTAGGATCGATTAATTCTTGTTTCAAAAAGCTGAAACCCTAGGTTTGCTTATGAAATCAAATTGAGTAATTCTGATAATAGAAATAGTTGTATTCATGGGGCTTTTACAGAACAAGACATTTCGAATCTAACCATGTACATTAATTAGATTGAGGCTAGATCTAGAATCAAAACCCCCAATTCATCGTATGAACAAACCCTAGATACGGGTTTATGTTCGATTCGATGTTATGCGGTTAAATTGTGATGGGGTTTTCGATATACAGTGAATTGCGAATCGAATGGTATGAATTAATTGGATTAAAACAGATTATAAGGTAGGGTTCAATCAAACCGAAAATATATGAATCCTAGAATCTGGATTTGGATCGGATTGATGTTATAAGCCCAAATTGGCATAGGGCTTTCAATTAACAGACTTGAACGAAGCTAAGGATGCGAGAACTTACCAGGTTTGGATCCGAAATGAGTTAGATCGACTAAAACAGCAGCCGACGGTGGCTGGCTTGGTCTCTGCTGACTTCCGCTACGATTTCGACGAGTTGATGTGTGCAATTGTTCCAGGGGGATTCGTCTAGTGTGTGCAGGTGCTCAATTGAGAGATTAACCAACGGTTTGGTCGAAATCTGTTGATATGTTGCCATTGTGTCGACGGTTATGCCATTATTGCTCATAATTGGTGTTAATTCGAATCAATGATAGTTTAATGGCTCTAATGATGTGCGTTTATGACAAGGATCGTGTATTTCGGTTACAACCTCTACAAATTTCAGTTATGGAGTTCGATTTTTGAGTCAAGAACACACAGGTTTGACTTTTAAAAGTTAAATAGAACATAAACTCTTAAATTTTGACTTAGAAAGTCAACATAATAGGTTTAGGGTAATTACAGCCTTAGTCCTTATAGTTTGGGTGAATTTGTGTTTGGAAAATGACAAAATTTGTCCCTGAGGTTTGTATAAAGGCAGAAATAGTCCCTGGGATTTGAGATAGGGTTAAGTAGGTTACAATTTAACTGGGTTAATCTAACGGAGTTAGTCTAAAAAGTCCAGATTGTCACATCATCTCCTAGTTGAAAGAATTTTCGTCCCGAAAATTAGAAAAATAAATAAATAAAAATTTTTTGAGGTGTCACATCATCCCCTAGTTGAAAGAATTTTCGTCCCGAAAATTAAAATAGTACCTTAAGAATTTGACGTGGAGTGCTTGAACAGATTAGGATATTTGCGCATCATCTAATCCTCGCGCTCCCACGTGAATTCCGGTCCGCGTTTCAAGTTCAAACGAACTCTGACATTAGGGATTTTACTGTGTTTTAACGTTTTGACTTCCCTATCCATAATTTCCACGGGTTATTCGATGAAACGTAACTGTTCATCAATTTGTAGTTCCTCAAGAAGAACCACGAGTGACTCGTCTGCTATACATTTCTTCAAGTTTGAGACATGAAAGATGTTGTGCACACCACTAAGTCCTTCAGGTAGGTCCAGTTGATACGCTACTGGCCCGATTCTCTTCACAATTTGAACGGTCCAACATAACGAGGATTCAGCTTGCCTCGTTTCCCAAAGCGAATCACACCTTTCCAAGGTGAGACTTTGAGTAGAACCATGACACCTACTTGAAATTCTAATGGCTTGCGACGTTTGTCGGCATAGCTCTTTTGGCGATCGAGCTGCCGCCATACGGTTTCTAATTTGCACGATATTTTCAGAAGTTTCGAATAGAAGTTCGGGACCTGTAAGTTGGCTATCCCCAACTTCAGCCCAACAGATAGGAGATCGGCATTTCCGTCCGTACAATGCCTCGAATGGTCTTGCCTTGATGCTAGTGTGATAACTATTATTGTTGGAAAACTCCACTAAAGGTAAGTGAGATCCCAAGTGTTACCGAAATCAATCACACAAGCTCGTAGCATGTCCTCTAAGGTTTAGATGGTACGTTCCGTTTGACCATCAGTTTGAGGATGATACGTTGTACTCATGTTTAGACGCGTACCTAAAGCTTTTTGTAGAGATTGCCAGAAATGGGATGTGAATCGAGCGTTTCGATCCGAAGAATAGAAATTGGCACTCCGTACCGAGAGACTACTCCTTTCAAGTAAATACGAGTAAGTTTTTCCATTTTGTCAGCCTTTCTGATCGCTAAAAAGTGAGCGGATTTAGTCAGACGATCGACGATTACCCAGATGGTGTTGCATCCGCTAGGAGTTCGGGGAATTTTGGTGATGAAATCCATAGAGATCTGTTCCCATTTCCACATAGGAATTTCTGCTTGCTGCAGTAAGCCAGAAGGCTTTTGGTATTCCACCTTGACCTTTGCGCAAGTCTGGCACTTGCTCACATAGGTGGCTATATCCGCTTTCATCTTCGGCCACCAATATAGCACCTTTTAGGTCATGGTACATCTTGTTGGAACCAGGATGGATAGAGTATCGAGATTTATGAGTTTCATCCATAACTAGCTCCCTTAAGTTCCTGTACACCGGAACCCATATTCGCCCTGCGAAGTAGCGAATGTCGTCTGATTTAACCCCAAGTTGTTCTTCCATACCACGCGTGGATTACAAAGGTAGGATTTCCTTCTTCAGGGCTTCGAGTTGAGCACTACGGATCTATTCAGGTAGTCCAGGGTGGATAGTGAGCTGTAATGCTCAGACTCGTCTGGGTTTAGTTTCTTTCAGCTTAGGGCATCGGCTACTATGTTAGCCTTGCCCAGGTGATACTTGATAGTACAATCATAGTCGTTCAAGAGTTCGATTCAACGATGTTGTCACCTGTTCAACTCTTCTTGTTCAAAGATATGATGAAGACTTTTGTGATCGGTGTAGATGGTGCATTTGGTACCGTACAAGTAATATCTCCATATCTTTAGTGCAAATACCACGGCTCCAACTCTAAGTCATGAGTCGTGTAGTTCTTCTCGTGGATTTTCAGTTGACGAGAAGCGTAAGCGATCACTTTCTCGTGTTGCATCAGTACACAACCAAGACCTTGAATAGATGCATCACAGTACACATGGGTGCACTACAGAGTTTCTGCTTCATAAGTTGAAATGCTGCTTCCTGGGTATCACCCCAGTTATAAGGTTTACTCTCCTAAGTTAAAGCAGTGAGGGGTTGTGCAATCTTAGAGAATCCTTCAATGAAGAGACAGTAATAGCCAGCCAATTCCAGAAATTGTCGCACCTCAATTGGCGTTTTCGGTGCTGCCCAATTCTTGACTGCTTCTATTTTAGATGGGTCGACATGTATCACTGTCTCGTTGACTACATGTCCTAAGAATTCGCACTTGGAAAGTTTTGCATATAGTTGTTCTTGTTTCAGCAATTCCAGAATTAAACGAAGATGTTCCTCATGTTCATCCCTATCCTTGGAATAAATGAGGATGTCTTCAACGAAAACGATGATGAACTGATCAAGGTTGGGGTTACACACGCGGTTTATGAGGTCCATGAACACTACGGGTGCGTTGGTACGAGGTAGAGGGTAATGATTCCTGATAGTTACTTTGTTCAGCTCACGGTAATCGATGCACATACGTAAGCACTTATGTGATTTCATAAAGGATATGATGCCTACGACAGCACCACTCTTTTCTCCTTGCACGGAAAGGATTTCTCCACTAGGGAGAGGAAGGCGAACGAATTTGTCTCGACAAATGAAGTCGGCTTGGTTTTTAGATAACCAATCCATGCCTACGATTACGTCAAAGCTGTCAAGTGTAACTGGCATGAGGTCAATGTCAAGCTTATGACTAGCCAATCCTTGTTTACATCTCTAAGAACGTGAGTTGTTTTGATTTTCTAATTGGCTGCTATCTCGATAGTATACTTAGCTTCTAATAGAGTTGGAGTATGACCGCACCAACATGAAGTATGTGAAGTCATGCTGAGACTTCTAATGAGACTCGCGCTTATAAGATAAGTGTCGGTCAATGCAAAGACTAAGGGAAGAGGTTCATATGTAAGGAAGAAAATTTCCATGAGATATAGATTCCAGTAATACAAGGAATAGGTTGTTTGCTTAAGTAATTGCGTTCAACTGATGGTTGGTTAGATTAAATCCCCGTTTTCTAATGTCAATAGAACAACTGGATCATCTTGTGAAGAAAGAAGTACGTTTACAGAGTTGGATATCCTGGGGTATAAATCAAATTAGGCTGAGGATTAGTCACATGATAAGGTAATAGGGTCAAATGAAATTTATTCTTGGAATGTAAGAAACAACGTGTTAGCTTAGAATGAACTCCTCAAATTCCACTTACATAGTTGGAGTCGATAAGTTTGCCATGAGATTCAATTAGAGTTTCAATCAAGATGGTTTCCTTGATCAAGTTTGAATGAGAGTCTTACAATCACTAAGACTTTTACATGAGTGCAAATAACATGATGGATTCCATTAAATGATAGTTCAGTATGTCCATAAACATCTTCAACCTGATAGTCGCGTCTATCAACTGTTGAACAGATTTAATGATACCAATTAGTTGTTGAGCGGATTAGGAGGATTTCTACGGATAGTGGAAACTTAAGTCTGTAAATCACAGATTAGGACCATTTATCCACATACTAGGTTTCACCAGGATTTACATGCACCTCAAATTACTGTTACGTGTGCACCCGTAATGATAATTTGCTTTGCATGTTTACCCTAGTTTCTCCCTGTCCTGTGTCAAAATGTCCCTGAAAATTTTATTGTCGAGTACAGAGTGTTGTGAGATATGATATGTCATCGGGAGGCTTAGTTATCAATCATAAGTTGATCAACTAGAATTCATATCGGGATGAGTTATCGGGAATCGTTTGATCCGAGTATTTACTTGAGTTAGAACATAATACGAGAGTTCAATCCAGTGGGTTGTAAATAAGAATATGCACATGAGGCAAACATGCACATGAGATACAACCTCTAGGAGTGAAACTATTTCATGAATATGAGTTACTGAAAGAAGCATAACATCCGTCCTTCTAACTAAGTCAGAATAGGGTTTGAGTATGCAGTGAGTAAGGCGTTCTCATCCTCGTGGTCAATCTATCTTCACAGAATATCAACCAATGACGCGAGCCCATGGCTCAGGAAAGTGTTGACAACTATGTGTCACTGGATCCTGCAATAATGAGTGCAACAATCTGCCTTCACACGGCGTATTGTTGCTAATGGGTACGGTAGGGACTCGCCTCCGACGATCCCAACTCCCAAAGAGATATGTGCTAGCTCTGTGTGTCATCCCTAACACGAACTTGAGAAGACCCACCATTCCCTGATTGTGTCCTCGATAGGCTCAAGCCGTGTCATCTTCGGCTCTGATGGTGTAACAAAGGTGCAGATGATGGTGGTGTGAGTGACTCCTCCGAAGGCTTCGTCTCGCTGCCTACGGACGGTAGTGGATGTTGTTCTGATGACTCCCCGAATGTCACCACTGGGAATGATGATGCAATGCGAACGGCTCGTTCCTCGTCAGTAGAGGGTGATATGAAAGATGTCAACATGCCTAAGTGTCTGTGTCGTGTAACAAATGTGTAGATGCTACGTGTAGCATGTATGAGTGTATGTGTCATGTAACTAATGTGTGTGGCTATAGTGTAGTATGTAGTCCTAGTTCTCTATAACCAATGGCTCTGATACCAATCTGTCACACCCCCAAATTCCACTAACGGAGTTTTACCGTTTGGTGAGTGAGAAACCAGGATCTGAGTCATTAGTTACAACAAACGACGCTATATGTGACATAAATGATATATCATAAAAGTTCAGATTTAATGAGGAAGCGTAAACGTTAATAGGAAATCAAAAGTATTTACACGCAATAAAGCGTCAATTATTGTAAGTAAGTAAAATTGTTTAAACTGTTTGAAATGAATGGTATGACTGTAGGACTCCATGCATGTCCTAAGTGTGCAACCTGTGCCAAAGCGACCTGAGAAACATGTAAGAAAAAGTGGCAACACGAGGTTGGTGAGTTCACAAGTTTGTATGTAAATAAACTGTTTGAGTGTTGCTAGATCCACATACGTAAGTCACACCTATTGCTAGCTAGACAATGTACAAGTTACTCTAAGCGTTCGCAACCGAAGCTGACTGTTTGTGTTTGGGTGCCTTTCGCCATTGCTAACATCAACAATGGCAAATGTTTAGGACAATTTACACCCGTTAGACCTCCAATCAAGTTAGCGCAACTAACCCGGGTAGGGTTTGTCAAACCTAGTAGTACTACTCAAATTTCCTCGCTATACTCCATATATTAACGGTCCGAGTATGTAAGGACTTTGCATGTTATGTTTGCACTTAGGTACACAAGTGGTAATGAAATACTATGTGATCCATGTCCATGTGTACGACCCTCCCTGGCTGGGAGACAAGTAACGGATGCCGGTTCGTATGCATGTTTCTCCCTAACATGAAAACAAGTAAGATGTTGTTTGTTTGTACGCATGTTTCTCCCCAACGGAAAAACAAGTAAAATGATATTCGTTTGTATGCATGTTCCTCCCCAACGGGAAAACAAGTAAAATACTGTTTGTGTGTATGCATGTTTCTCCCCCCAATAGTAAAACAAGTAAAAAGGGGCCGTGAAACTCACCTGAGTTGCGTACGAGTAGAAGATAGCACCACACAAGGATGCAAGTAGGAAACACAAGAGTTTGCCTGTGTACTGCTTACGTATGCCCTAAAATTATAAACATAATAGTTATTGATACAATGGGGTTTTGTGACGACGACACGGAAGATTTGAACATCCTAAAACATACTTAGGATCAACGAGTAGACGAACATGTCCACGGGAATAAGGGTTTCTTAATATAATTATTAAGATTAATACGTTTCGTGTCGAACATCTCTAATACGAATAATATTAATTAATAAATAAATTTGTGTGTTTGTATCATTTAACAATGGCCTAAGAAAATAATATAACATATATATTATTTTTGAACTCGTAGAAAATATACGATAATCGCTTAAGTGGCAAAAATAATAAATATATTATTTTTATTCGAGAATATATACATGAGTAAATAATTATATTATTAATTAGTTTGAAACGTTACACGAGGTTTATAAACGAGGCGAAATAATATATAAATATATATTATTTTATAATAGGGTCACGGGTTAAAAATAATATAAACATATTATTTTATACGAAGTCGTGGTTTGAAAATATTATAAATATATATTATTTAAAAGTGAAAATATCATAAATATGAGTTATAAATTCAAACCGAGCCTACGGGTGGTTTTCTCGAGCTAAAACACATTAATATATTATTATAATAATATAGGGGTAGGTTTAATAATAAAAATATTAATAAAAACTAGTCTTTAAATGAAATGGGGGTGGAGGGACTCGAACCCGGGTCTCCTCCACACCAACACCAAGCTTTAACCATCCCATCCGCTAGGGCTATCGCGACATATCCCGGTTCCAAATGTTTTTAACACAAAATTTCAGTGTATCCCCCTCCCATAAGAACGAACGCAAATCCAGTCCCAAATCCAGACGATTCGATCATGGTTCGAAGGCAAGGCATAGGGGTTTTGTTAAGTGATTGATTTTGGTTCTGAGGGTGAGTTTAATTTCAAAATCGTTGAGTTTAGGATCGATTAATTCTCATTTCAAAAAGCCGAAACCCTAAGTTTGCTTATGAAATCAAATTGAGTAATTCTGATAATAGAAATAGTTGTATTCATGGGGCTTTTACAGAACAAGACATTTCGAATCTAACCATGTACATTAATTAGATTGAGGCTGGATCTAGAATCAAAAACCCCAATTCATCGTATGAACAAACCCTAGATACGGGTTTATGTTCGATTCGATGTTATGCGGTTAAATTATGATGGGGTTTTCGATATACAGTGAATTGCGAATCGAATGGTATGAATTAATTGGATTAAAACAGACTGTAAGGTAGGGTTCGATCAAACCGAAAATATATGAATCCTAGAATCTGGATTTCGATCGGATTGATGTTATAAGCCCAAATTGGCATAGGGCTTTCAATTAACAGACTTGAACGAAGCTAAGGTACGAGAACTTACTAGGTTTGGATCCAAAATGAGTTAGATCGACTAAAACAGCAGCCGACGGTGGCTGGCTTGGTCTCTGCTGACTTCCGCTGCGATTCCGACGAGTTGATGTGTGCAATTGTTCTAGGGGGATTCTTCTAGTGTGTGCAGGTGCTCAATTGAGAGATTAACCAACGATTTGGTCAAATTCTGTTGATATGTTGCCATTATGTCGACGGTTATGCCATTATTACTCATAATTGGTGTTAATTCGAATCAATGATAGTGTAATGGCTCTAATGATGTGCATTTATGACAAGGATCGTGTATTTCGGTTACAACCTCCACTAATTTCAGTTATGGAGTTTGATTTTTGAGTCAAGAACAAGCAGGTTTGACTTTTAAAAGTCAAACAGAACATAAACTCTTAAATTTTGACTTAGAAAGTCAACAGAATTGGTTTAGGGTAATTACAGCCTTAGTCCTTGTAGTTTGGGTGAATTTATGTTTGGAAAATGACTGAATTTGTCCCTGACATTTGTATAAAGGCATAAATAGTCCCTGGGATTTGAGATAGGGTTAAGTAGGTTACAATTTAACTGGGTTAATCTAACGGAGTTAGTCTAAAAAGTCCGGATTGTCACATCATCCCCTAGTTGAAAGAATTTTCGTCCCAAAAATTAGAAAAATAAATAAATAAAAAATTTCCGAGGTGTCACAGTTTATACAACGGATTTTTATAAATCTTGTATCCAAAACAAATAATGATAAAGGGAGTTGTATCATTTATTTAAAAAAAGGCTTGGTTCGACTTTCCGGCGTTTACAGATGTGCACGTCATATAAAATCAAACGGCGTTAAGTTTTTTTAACGGGGTCCAATGTAAGAAAATAGTTTGAAAGTAGGGATTATTAAAATTGGTAAAAGACGGGATTATTAAAATCCAATATTCTCAGTTTGGATTATTATTGATCAATTGTTAAAGACGGGATTATGAAAATAGTTTTTTTAACCGGTGGTAAGATTATTCTCAGTTTGGATTATTATTGATCAGTTGATAAAAGACGGGATTATTAAAATCCAATTTCCCTTAACTTAATAATAGGTACTATTCCTTTCATACAATTAGCCCCCAACAAATGCACTCTGCGTGAAAAAGTTCAGCTCACAACATATTAGGGGCATTCAAATTCGGATATCCGATAATACAGATATCCGATATTTTCGGATAGTTAATTTCATTATCTGAATCCGTATCCGAGTTTTTGAATATTCAAAATTCGGATATCCGAAAATTCAGTAATCAGATATCAGAATTTTGAAACCTTTGTATTGGAGCCGTTATTGCTAGCATGTGTTATATTTGTTTTCTTATGCTTAATTGGTTTACAAATACAAAAAAGGAACAATTGCACTTCCATATAACAGTATTTGTTTGAACTCATCTTTTCCAACCTGTCACATCCCGATTTCAAGACACCCTGGGCGTGTAACCAAATTGACACCTCCAATATTATTTTATTTATAAATCAGAGACTTTTGCAGCAAAAATGCTTTTGGATCGATCTTGTCATAAACTTCAACCCAAGGGTTGATATTGCACATTTTACAAATCTAGGGATAAATATATCATTTTCATTTCATGGGGAATTAAACACCCCTTTGTTTAAAAAAAAACATGGTCCATGACCATTTGTATTATCTCCTGCATCAGCACGTAGTTTTATAGAGCCATAAGGTAGTCGGTTTGTGCCTACGGAGTTAATCCTTCCAATACCGAGCTTTGTCAGCTTAAGTATCTAGGGATTTTACCCTCTATTACCTATCCTTCCAAATATCAAGGGTGTAACCCACGTCTAGTAAATCGTCATCCTAAGACATCTCTTCTTGATTTTATTCCTGCAGAGTTATCTCATGTGCTTAGGGAGTCGACATCTGTCAGCAAATAACCCTGTCAAAATCCATATTTGCATTTATCCCTAAGACTATCCCGTAGAACAAGTCTCACAAATAATCATAGATTAACCGATAACATTTTGAAAAATAAAACATCAGTGCGAACGCTGGTGAACATGTTCATCAAGACCCAAATTCTTTTGGCAAATAAACTATA
The DNA here is from genome assembly GCA_023525975.1 of Smallanthus sonchifolius. NCBI lineage: Eukaryota > Viridiplantae > Streptophyta > Magnoliopsida > Asterales > Asteraceae > Smallanthus > Smallanthus sonchifolius. The sequence continues at coordinate 44,451,208 of CM042046.1, read as the reverse complement.
AAAACATTTAACCATAATTTGGTGCAATCTACCATTCAACAGAACTATTTTATTCGAGTTCGAGTGTACACACCACAGTATGCACCGGTAGATTCTGTAATAAGATTGCTCGCATTACCAGATTGACTTACTACGGGGTTTCATAACAGAAACCGTGTCTTATGTCAAATTACGTATAAATACTAGCCCCAATATGGGAATTTCAACCATAAAGCGTGTATCCCTGATCAAGTTTTATGTATACTTATGGCTTGAATGTTTTCCTTTAGATACCCTTATACCTCAAATTTTCAATACTTGTATTGCCATTTTCGTAAACGCAAAACATTTCAAGGTTTTAGAAAGCGTATAAATATATTCACCTCAATGTAGCTTGGTGCTTGTCTCAGGGTAGTAGCTCTAGTCTCTAAGTAATAACCTTAGCCTCTCTTTTTTTGTCGGAACAACGTCTTAAAGCAAGAGTGTGGAAAATAAGTGAAAGTCAGCGATTATTGAGATAGTGGAACGAGTATCGAGGTAGGGTCGTTCTCCATAAAGTTTGGAAAGTGGAAATGAGTTTGTGTGTTTTGAAATGGGATAACAAAGGGATCTATTTATAGTTGCCTACCCAGACTAGTAGCGGACCGTTATGCAGGGGCATAGCGATCCGCTAGCGCCCACGCTTGCGTCAGCCCTACATGTCCAAATCTGATTGGACCATTCCTCAGATTGCGGCTGGCGAACCGTTAATAGAAGACTTGGTGGTCCACCAAGCTGATGATCGGTGTCGAAGGGACCGGTCAAAGATAAAGAAATAGAGTGTCCTAATCACCTTAAACTAGTTAGGGTAAGAAGGGTGTCGAACCACGAAGAGTTTGTGGTCGGTGCTCAACTTCAATTAACAATGCAAATTATGAAGTTACAACGGGTCTTTCTGACCAAACACAATCAATGATTTAAGTGAAAACTTTATAAACTCGACAAACAAATCAAGTACCAAACAAAACGGTTTAAGTTGTAAACAATAATTAAAAAGGGTATCACACCCGGGTTTCAAGCTCACAAATAATTAGGGATTATCACACCAACATTTGAGTTCAAACAATCGAATGGTTATTCAAATCTAATTAATCAAATCTAACCAAGAACATCAACATTCATACATCATCGGCAAATAGTGTAAAACAATATTCACGAATGAAATCGAGACAAATGTATGCAATATAGAATTAGATTAATCAATAGATTCAACATAAATCAAAGTTCATAGCAATTATCATCTAACGGGGTCAATGGTGCAAGAATTTATCGACTCCCGTGAGTTCATAACCATACTAAACACAAAGATTCAGGTGTTTCAAACCAAACGATTACAAGAATTGTTTCTCAAAGCTAGCACATGATAAAACCCTAAAAACTTACAAACAATCCACCCGGGAATGATTACCGGTGGATTAGCCGCTCATGGTGGTGGAAATCATCTTCAATCTTTCAATCGGATGTTAGAATCGTGTTCTTTAGCCTCCAAGAACTCCAAAATCGCCCAAGAACAATGGTGTGAAAGTTAGCCTCGAATTTTGGGGAAGAAAAACCTAATTAAACATTGAAAATCGGTTGTTTCGCTCAAAACCCGCGTCTGAAACGCACCCAGCGTAGGCTTACGCTGGGAGGGCGTAGGCCTACGCCGGGACTCTGGAAGCTGCTGTGAAGAAATCAATTAGGCGTAGGCCTACGCTGTAAGGGCGTAAGCTTACGCTGGTGGCGTAGGCTTACGCTGGAACTGCATTTTTGCCCCGTTTTCTCCGTGTCTCTTCCGACTCTCTTGTAATATCTTCAAAGATCACATTTTAAGCTTCCAACACCTGCACATGCATGACTACACAAAACCTTTGTATTCCACATATCAAATTGCATAAATATAACATATTACACCCTTTAATACATGAAACTTTGGCCACTTATCATATCCCCACACTTGAGTTTTGCTTGCCCTCAAGCAAAGTCATTTGCTTTTAAATTCACATTACAAATTCTTAAATAATTGTTTTCACTAAACATAAGTTAAAGTCCAAGGTCATGCAAAATTCATAAAAATTATACTCTCAACAGCTTTACAATCCAACAAACCATCAATAAATTTTTAACAAAAGGAAAATATTGGAACGTGCTTAACTCATATCTAGTTATGGCTTTGCATGCACACACCCCTCACAATCAATCACTCCACTCGGCTTCATATATGGACTAGCGATGATGTGCTAGTATTTTTCACTCGAAACCAAACAATGAATCACATTATTATAGGCTTGCATATTGATCACATCTCCACCTACTAACACAACTAAAACGCACAAATCAAAAGGTCTTTTAAGGGTTGTAATGTAGGCTAGGGTTATGTGTATGGATAAGGATTTTTAAAGTGGCTAAAGGTGAATGGAATTCAACTAATAACGTTACAAATCAACTCTTAAACCTTCAAAATTCTACCATGGGTATAAATGACCCATCAACACTAAATTTCTTATTTCTTCAAACTATCAAATGAAACTTGAGTTAAACTTGACCCAATAACATCTTTTATTTTAGCTCAACTAATACCTTTGGGCACATGTTGACCCAATACTATCTTTTTGTATTTCTTTTTCATTTTTTTTTTAACTGCAACTGCAACAACCTAAGTTAATTGAATTCCAACTCACGGGTTTAAAAAGAAAAGGCTAAAAAGTGAATGGGTGAATGTTGTGGGTTTTGTCAAAAGAAAAGGTATAGGCTCAGAATGGGTATCTAGTGGATATTAACGGGTAAAGGCATAAAAATGGCTAAAAATAGAAAGGTTTCTCCTAATGCCTTTATCATTTTTGCACAATCAATTGGTTCAAGGTTTCAACATGTATTAACAATATGCAAGTTCTAAAATATGAAACAAAGTGGCTAAACACTCAAATAAGAGAATATATATATATATATATATATATATCAATTTGGCTCAAATTCTCACAGAAACGGTGGAAAATAGGTTACCGACATGTGCATGCAAACCGTCACCTTCTACTTTGTTACTCCCAATTCCAACTTAATCGAGTAACTTAATGAATTAACCATGACCAAAGACCTCTATCAAACATTTTGTAAAACGATTTTCAAAAAATTTGTATGGTTTCCAAGATTTTCCACATCCCCACACTTGAACCTTACATTGTCCCAATGTAAATAGTTATGAAATGTAAAAGTGCGGTTAGTGGGTGCAAAAATAACCAATACCCAAAAACTCTCAATATCCAACTCAAAGATTCCCATAACCATAAGCACCAACCCAAGCATCACCCAAGTTCTTGCCAAAACAAAAGCAAAACAAAATATCAAAATAACCTAAAACACACAAAGCACACCAAAACAAAATATATATATATATATATATTTTTTTATATATGTGCAAGAAAAAGGTAAAAGTATGTGGACCTGTTCGAAATGCCCAAAATCAGGCAAAGCTGTCCTCACTGTTTTGTTCCTCATCCTCATCATCATCTTCCTCCTCATCATCGTCTGCATCATCATTGCCTGGCTTGTAAGGCCAGTATGCCTCCGGCCTAGAATCATATGGCTCCTGCTGTAAAGGTTGACCAAAAACTGACTCATATAAAGATTGAGTCATATCTCTCATGTTATTCAGGCCTCCTTGAGCCGTTCCACTCGAGCCTTGCCCACTTGTATCCGGTGTCGGGTATGGCGCCACCCACTCAGAATGATGACTCTGTGGGTAGCGCTGGTATGTGTCACCCATGTCGTACGGATTCAAAGACTCCCATTCAGTAGGGGCTGGATGTGAAGAATAAGGTACGCCCTGATGGTAATCATTGTAGTGGCGCACTTCTTCATTGTCCCTAAAATTTCTGTTAATTTCCTCCTCTTGTCTCCACATCATCCCCCTTCTATATCTCCTATCTTCCTCCAGATTCTGCGTTTGCCTATCGAACATTAAACGCGAGGCCTCCTCCCAATTAGGATAACTTGTCGGGCGAGCCTGCTCTATTAGTTCCGTGAAAGATTGACTGTAATCGACACTATACCCAAACCCGTGCTCAAACCCATAACCTGCACCACTTGTCCCCATAGTTGGTCCTGTGGGACCAACTTCTTCATCTTCCAGGTTCATTTCTTCTTCTTCCGACACATCACTTCTTAATTCCTCCAAGAACCTCGTAGTGGTGGTATCAGTCAACACATGAGTTCTTGCTGTCAACTCATATCTCCAACTTCCTTGCTGCAAGGACCTTAAGGTATAAGGTTTATGTTTTATTTTTAATACCGCCAGTCTTCGTGGCAGAACCTTTGCCCATTTGAGGAACTTTGACAACAACCGACAATGAGGGATGACCATCCTCTCTCTTTCCTCCCGTGACTCCCAAATATTCCACATGATCAAGTGTTTAGATGACATAACTGGGGAACCCGTCAATAGTGCAGGTAAAACCATAACTTAATAAAAGCGCACCTTTGTCTTATCCCCCGTTCTTGGGACCACGTTCAATGTCACAAATACCAACAGCAATTTGGGAAGTGGCTTCAGCATATCTCTTCTCAATATCAATCGGAACACATCACAACCTTCATCCACCACAAAGAAGGCTCTGATCATGTTTTCCCACATTGTTTCCTGGATCACGTGAGCCTTCAACTTATCATCAGCTACATATTCATAAGGTTCATTATTTTCTGCTCCTGAGACAAAGTGGGCAATCTTGTCAATAGTTTGAAATGACAAGTCTGCTTGTTTCCTATTCACTGTACCCCTCAAAATTATCGTTTGGGGCGGGTTATCTCCTTCAATTCGTTGAAGGGTCGCCATCCACTCAAGAATTGCTTCACCATACACATCATCAATTCCATCATAGTGGAAAGCAAGGCTCTCTTCCCAACCAAGCCGTCGAAAACAGTTAACCACTCCATACCTCTCGAAATCCGGCTCGTGAATCTGCTTTTCACAAGTAAATAACGATTCAAATCCACACCTTGTCCATGTATAAATCTTTCTGCTGTGGATATGGGAAAGATGACAATCTCACTGGTTTCTTCCAAATTGTGGGTCCAAGTTCCTCTTCAGATTCATGGGCACTCTCTTCTTCACTTCTTTCGCGCAGAACAATAGTGTTTCGTGCCCTCTTTGATCTACTCCGTGATGAGGACTCACCCGCTTTTTCTTTACCCTTGTGAGACTCTTTCGTTCTGACCATTGTTCCTACAATTTCAACAAGCACACATAAATCAAAGAATTCACCAAGAATCAAACTTGTAACAATTCTTCATTAATAATGCTAATTGAATTCACTCCATATTAACTCTTTATCATGTGAAAACAAAATTTCTGTTATTTTCATCAAAACAAGTTTACATGTTTTAAAATTTCAAAATTTCTCCCAAAATTTTAATCAAGTTCTATTCAATTCATCACTAACACAATTATTTCCAATGCTTCAACAATGTCATCGTTCAATCTTCTAATTCTAACTTAAACCATCCTTCCCAAAGTACCCAACAACACAACTACAAGGTAACATCAATTCTTATTCGACAATATACCTTCAAACAACCAAGAATTGTAATACAAACGTACCTTTTGGGTTTAGACGCTTAAATATCAAAGAGTGATGACTATTCCGTCCACTTCACACAAAAGCCCCAAAAATTTCGAAACCCTAGAATTTCGGGTCTCTCGGGTATGGTTGATTCGTTGAATTCCGCTTGGTAGGGTTTACTCCTCTTGCAAAGTTATGCAAAAACCCTCAACCAATTTTTGATTTTTATCAATAGATGGTAGATTAAGGAGTGGAAGAAGATGAAGGTAAAGGGAAATTTTTAGAGAAGAAGATGGAGTTGAGAGATAAGAGGTAGGTGATAATGAGGAGAGAAGGAGAGAAAAACGTTTTTAAGATTTTTTTTTTTTTTTTTTTTTTTCGGACTTACCTGCGACTTTTTGCGTGAAATCTCGATCCAGCGTAAGCTTACGCTGAAGGGGCGTAGCCTTACGCTGAGCCTCTGACGCTTCTGTTTGAAAAATGACCCAGCGTAGCCTTACGCTGAGTTCATTGGCCTAGCCTTACGCTGATATGGCGTAGCCTTACGCTGAAGGTCTGATGCTTCTGTTTGAACTTTGCCTTCTGCGTAGGCTTACGCTGATACAGCGTAGCCTTACGCTGACCTGCTTTTGGTCTTTTTTCAGCTCCCAACTTGAATGTGTTTCGTCCCTGAAATATCGACATCCTCTGTAACCTCATACTTTACGCCTTCCTTTGATTCTTGCACAAAATTTAAACATAAATTAGCTAAACGAAGAAAAATAATAAAACATAATGTAATTAAAAACATCACATAAGCCGGGTTGCCTCCCGGTTAGCGCTAAGTTTATTGTCCTCAGCCCGACACTTCTTCATGGTATTACTCATGCTCGTTCGTCACCAAGCTCAATAAGAATGCTTCTGCTTGGTTTGTTGGCCCATTAATCTCGTTGAGTTCGAGATATGGTTTCAATCGGTGACCATTCACAACTTGCCTCAAGTGATCCTCAAAATCTTCAATCTCTATATCTCCATAGTTGCCAACTCGTGTGATCACAAATGGTCCCGTCCACTTGCTTTTCAATTTTCCTGGAAAGAACTTCAACCTTGAATTATAAAGCCAAACTCTTTGGCCCACTTCAAACTCCTTCTTCCGAAGCTTGGCATCATGAACCGCCTTCATTTTGTCCTTGTAAGCGGATGCGCAATCATATGCCTCACTTCTCAATTCTTCCAGTTCATTTAGACTCAACTTCCTTTCTTTTCCTGCAACATCATAATCCACATTAACTTCTTTGATAGCCCAAAACGCCCGGTGAGCTAACTCTACCGGTAAATGACAATCTTTTCCATAAACCAACCGGTATGGGGTCGTGCCAATAGGGGTTTTATAAGCCGTTCGGTAAGCCCATAAAGCATCAGTCAATTTGGTTGACCAATCTTTTCGGTCCGGCCGGACAGTTTTTTGTAAAATATCTTTTATTTGCCTATTAGACACTTCCACTTGTCCGCTTGTTTGGGGGTGGTAAGGAGTTGCTATTCTATGATCCACGCCATACCGTTTTAGTAATTTGCCAAATTTAAAGTTTTTGAAATGAGATCCCCCATCACTTATAATGACACGGGGGATACCAAATCTTGAGAAAATATTTGTTTGGACAAAGTTACACACAACGGTATGATCGTTCGTCTTAGTGGCTATCGCCTCGACCCATTTAGATACATAGTCGACCGCCACCAAGATATACAAATTGCCAAACGAGTTTGGGAAGGGTCCCATGAAATCAATTCCCCAAACATCAAAGATGTCAAGGACGAGAATCGGTTTCATGGGCATTTCGTCTCTTTTGGAGATGCTCCCTAACTGTTGACATTTGACGCAATGTTTCGCAAACTCAAACGCATCCTTAAACAAAGTTGGCCAGAAAAGACAACATGCAAGAAATTTGTGTCCTGTCTTTTGGCCACTGAAATGGCCTCCACATGCATAAGAGTGCACATGTGCTAGCACACTTGGAATTTCTTCATTTGGCACACATCGTCTAATCATTTGATCCGCTCCCACTTTAAATAACTCCGGTTCTTCCCAAATGTATTGCTTTACTTGGGATAGAAAGTGGGCTTTCTTCTTCTTTACCCAATGACTCGGGATTGCACCTGTTGCTAAAAAATTTACAATTTTAGCAAACCAAGGTACAGATGAAACAGACATTATATGCTCATCAGGGAATGATTCATTTATCACTGTCGTGGACTCTTCATCATCAACCATGATCCTTGATAAGTGATCGGCTACTACATTCTCACTCCCTTTTTTATCACGGATCTCCACGTCAAATTCTTGCAACAACAAGATCCACCTTATGAGTCTTGGTTTAGCATCTTTTTTCTCCATGAGGTACCTGACAGCACTGTGAACATAATATATAATAATTTTGCTTCCCCATATATAGGACCTAAACTTGTCTAACGCATATACTACTGCGAGTAATTCTTTTTCGGTTGTGGTATAATTCAATTGAGCATCCGAAAGAGTTTTACTTGCATAATATATGGCAACGGGTTTCTTCTCAACCCGTTGTCCCAACACGGCCCCAACCGCATAGTCACTAGCATCACACATGATTTCAAAAGGAAGTGACCAATTTGGCGATTGTAAGATTGGGGCCTCCACCAATTTTTGTTTCAAAATGTTAAAAGCATGGATACATTCATCATCAAAAACAAACGGTGCATCTTTTAAAAGTAAGTTACATAATGGTTTCGTTATTGAGCTAAAACCCTTAATAAACCTCCTATAAAACCCCGCATGCCCCAAAAATGATCTAATGCCTTTAACATTCGTGGGATGAGGTAAAGTAGATATAACTTGAACTTTCGCATGGTCTACCTCAATCCCACGACTCGAAATCACATGACCCAAAACTATTCCTTCTTGGACCATAAAATGACTCTTTTCCCAACTCAAGACCAAATTGGTTTCAACACACCTTTTTAAAACTTTTTCCAACTGGTTCAAACATGAATCAAAAGATGTACTAAAAATGGAAAAATCATCCATAAAAATCTCTAAAGACTCCCCCACCATATCTGAAAAGATACTCATCATACACCTTTGGAAGGTGGCGGGGGCATTACATAGTCCAAACGGCATTCGCCTAAATGCAAAAGTGCCATATGGACAAGTAAATGTTGTCTTATGTTGATCCTCGGGATGTATAGCAATTTGATTATAACCCGAATAGCCATCAAGAAAACAGTAATATTTCTGACCTGCGAGTTTTTCCACAATTTGATCAATGAACGGCAATGGGAAATGATCTTTTGAAGTAGCTGCATTTAATTTCCTGTAATCAATACAAATCCGCCACCCGGTTACCGGCCGAGTGGCTACTTCCTCACCTGAGTCGTTCTTGACGACTTGAATACCCGCCTTTTTGGGCACGGTTTGTGTTGGACTCACCCATGTACTATCAGAAATTGGGTAAACAATACCGGCGTCCAACCATTTGAGAACTTCCTTCTTTATGACTTCCCGCATATTTGGATTTAACCGCCTTTGTGCATCGTGGGATGGTGTAATAACTTGATCCGTGACAATCCTGTGCATAACAATCGAGGGACTAATACCCTTCAAATCCGCAATACTCCACCCAATTGCTGCCTTATGGGTGGCTAACACCTTCATCAAAGCCTCCTCTTGTTCCTTTGTCAAATTTGATGCAATGATCACCGGGAGGGTGTCGTTTTCTCCTACAAAAGCATACTTGAGGTTCTTTGGCAAATCCTTCAATTCGACCTTTGGGGGTTGCTCCAAAGATGGCTTCAACTTTGTGTCAATGTGTTCGGGCAAGCTTTCCACTTGGTGAGTCCACGGTGGTCTCCCATCCTTAATTGCCATTGCTTCAACCCTCTTTTCTTCTTCTTCTAGTTCCTTGCTTGTCTCAACCTGTAACCTGTCACATGAAAAGCATGTCTCTGTGGTGCTATCCTCGTTTACAATAATATCGCAAAGAGGGATGTACCCGTCAACAATGTCCGCCATAAAGCATTCATCGTTGACCAGAGAGTTAGATATATGTGAAAAAACATTTAATCTCAACTTTCGGTTCCCAAATGTCATGTCAACCGTTCCATTTCGGCAATTAATTTGGGCATTTGCGGTTGCCATAAATGGCCGACCAAGGATAACCGTAGGTTGTTTTGTTCTGTTGGAAGAGACATAATCCAACACTAGAAAATCCACTGGGAAATAAAAATCTTCCACCTTCACAATAAAATCAGTCAATATTCCTCGGGGGAGCTTAGGGGTTAAATCGGCCAAAACCACGGTAGTGTCGGCCTTCCTAAGAGGGCCAAAATCATATTGGTCATAAAGGCTCCCCGGAAGAATACTAACACTAGCTCCAAGATCTAGGAGTGCCCTTTTTATTTTGAAATCACCTACTTGAATAGATATAATAGGCGCCCCCGGATCTTGTAGTTTAGGTGGAAGAGCACCCGATAGAATGGCATTCACATTAGCGGTTACATCAAGTTTCTTTGGGAATTTATGATTCCGCTTTTGTGTACACAATTCTTTCAAGTACTTCGCGTAAGCTGGAATTTGTTTAACGGCATCCAAAAGGGGTATGTTAATTTTGACTTGTCTAAACATCTCCCACATTTCTTCTTGTTGTGGTCCTCTTTTATTTACCATTTTTGCTTTAGATGGTTCAACTAATGCCTCCGGGTAAGGAACGGAACCACCCGTCATATCCTTTCCTTTAGCAATAGGTGACTCATCTCTAAAAACCGGTTTAATTTTTTCAAGATTTTGATTAATTGGTTTTTTACTATTAACAAATTCCACTTCACCTTCACTTTCCTCACCCTCAATAACATCCTCCACCACTCCTTCAACCAATTGTGGTGGAGACTCAACTTTATTATCGATAACCTTACCATTACGAAGAACCGTAACTTTACTTACATTTGCATTGGTTGAAGTCGACCCTTGATGTTGCGGGTTTAATGTAGTGTTACTCGGTAGCCTCCCTCCACCTTGCTTTAGCAAAGATATTTCTTCAGCCATTTGACCCACTTGTCTTTCCAATGCCACAAACGACTTGTCCCTCACTTCATTCTCCTTCTTTGATTCTTTCATCATCTCTAATAATGCATCCAACTTTGAGTTAACCGCATCATCTCCCCCTGATGACCCATTTTGTTATTGGTGATCTTGATTGTAATTCCTTGGGGGGTAATTTGTGTTCCGGTTATTGTTATAAGAACCCCTTTGATAACCACCCGAATTGTAGTTCCCTTGTTGACGCGGTTGATATGAGGTTGATGAGGTGTTTTGATTCGCACCTTGAAAGTTGGGGTTCATTTGGTTTGCGGTGTTCCCATACTTGAAGTTAGGATGGTTTCTCAACCCCGGATGATAGGTGTTTGAGTTCATGTCATATTGTTTCCTCTCACCATATACTTGATTCACCTCTTCTTGCCTCCCTTCTTGAAATGGGCACTCCATTGTTTTGTGACCTATATCTCCACAATCTTCACAAACGTCGAATCGAGCTTTTACTCCCGCTACTTCTTTCTTTTCGCCTTTCCTCAACAATGCCAGTTCTCTCTCCATAGATGCTAACCTTTCTTTTGTATCATAATCCGGGACGGACTTAGAAATTGCGTGTTTGGCTCTTCGGCTAGCCGATGCCTCGGCTTTAGAACTTTGACTCATTCTTTCTAAGAAATCCCAATCATCTTCTTCGGGATTAGACAACAATGTCCCATTACTTGTGGACTTCAAGTACTTCCTCTCCTCTTGAGTCAAACCATCCACAAAACATTTTACCAATTCCCACAACTCAATTTGATGGTGGGGGCATTTCCTCAATAACTCCTTGAAGCGTGTAAAAGCTTCATGTAAAGGCTCACCCGTTTGTTGTTGAAAGGTCCGAATCTCAATTCGGGAGTCATCTGTCTTCGCAACCGAATAGTACTCATCCAAAAAGACTTGTTGCATTTCATCCCATGTGTGGATGCTATTGGCCGGCAATGTGATGAACCATTGCTTTGCTCGATCTTTTAGAGAAAACTGGAAAAGTCTAAGTTTGACTTCGCTTTGATTAAAATTCTCATCCCCAATTGTACTACAGATGGCAGCAAACTCGGCTAAATGGGTGTATGGTTCTTCGGTGACCATACCATGAAAATGTGGAAGGACATTGATGTAATTCGGTCTTGACTTGAACCTCCTCATTCCTGGAATTGGTGGAACAATTGGAGAAGCATTCTCCGAAATAGCCGGTCGAAAACGACCATTAACTCCACCCATAGGGGCTACCGGTTGTCTTCGGTTTTCATTATTGTAGCCCCCAGTAGCTCTCCTCCCTTCCTGTCTAGGAGGATACCCAAATCTCTCTGGTCGAACTGTTCGACCCATTGGTTGTCTCACCCTTTGGTGAACATAATTCACCTCTTCTTCCTCTCCAAAGTCTTGCCCCTCGTTATACTCTCCATATTGGCTCCTCTCACCATCTTCATACTCGTAATCGCCAAACCCTTCACCATTCCCAACATCTTCATTATCATCATACCCAAAGTACTCACCATCGTCATCCTCCCAACCCTCGTTCTCATTGTTTCCGGGAGGGGTTTGATTTTGTTGTGGTCCCCTTCTTCCTTGGTACGTGGGATTGGTACGGATGTTAACGGGTCGGTTTTGTTGAACTGGACCCGACCCACGGGGTAGGTTGTTATTGATAGGTATAGGTGGGGTTTGGGTTGAGGTTCGGTGAGGTGGAGTTGGTGGGCGGTTAGGGATAGGGCCTCTGTTTGGAGTTGGGCCACGGTTTCTTATACTAGTTCCAGAATGACTGCTTCGACCATCCATGGATGATGGTTCCGATGAAATAGGTTCTAAATTTTGTTGTTGGATTCGGTTTTGCCTTGCTATCCTCTCAATTTCCGGTTCAAACACAAGTGGTGAATTTCTCCCAGATGAACGGGTACGCATGCACTAATCTGTCACCTGCACACACAAACAAACACCACGCGTAACACAAAAATAGAAGAAGATTAACCAAACAAAACAAGTAACAAATAGTAACGAGTCAATTAAAATAAAACACCAAGCGCACACACTCCCCGGCAACGGCGCCAAAATTTGATCGGTGTCGAAGGGACCGGTCAAAGATAAAGAATAGAGTGTCCTAATCACCTTAAACTAGTTAGGGTAAGAAGGGTGTCGAACCACGAAGAGTTTGTGGTCGGTGCTCAACTTCAATTAACAATGCAAATTATGAAGTTACAACGGGTCTTTCTGACCAAACACAATCAATGATTTAAGTGAAAACTTTATAAACTCGACAAACAAATCAAGTACCAAACAAAACGGTTTAAGTTGTAAACAATAATTAAAAAGGGTATCACACCCGGGTTTCAAGCTCACAAATAATTAGGGATTATCACACCAACATTTGAGTTCAAACAATCGAATGGTTATTCAAATCTAATTAATCAAATCTAACCAAGAACATCAACATTCATACATCATCGGCAAATAGTGTAAAACAATATTCACGAATGAAATCGAGACAAATGTATGCAATATAGAATTAGATTAATCAATAGATTCAACATAAATCAAAGTTCATAGCAATTATCATCTAACGGGGTCAATGGTGCAAGAATTTATCGACTCCCGTGAGTTCATAACCATACTAAACACAAAGATTCAGGTGTTTCAAACCAAACGATTACAAGAATTGTTTCTCAAAGCTAGCACATGATAAAACCCTAAAAACTTACAAACAATCCACCCGGGAATGATTACCGGTGGATTAGCCACTCATGGTGGTGGAAATCATCTTCAATCTTTCAATCGGATGTTAGAATCGTGTTCTTTAGCCTCCAAGAACTCCAAAATCGCCCAAGAACAATGGTGTGAAAGTTAGCCTCGAATTTTGGGGAAGAAAAACCTAATTAAACATTGAAAATCGGCTGTTTCGCTCAAAACCCGCGTCTGAAACGCACCCAGCGTAGGCTTACGCTGGGAGGGCGTAGGCCTACGCCGGGACTCTGGAAGCTGCTGTGAAGAAATCAATTAGGCGTAGGCCTACGCTGTAAGGGCGTAAGCTTACGCTGGTGGCGTAGGCTTACGCCAGTAGGCGTAGGCTTACGCTGGAACTGCATTTTTGCCCCGTTTTCTCCGTGTCTCTTCCGACTCTCTCGTAATATCTTCAAAGATCACATTTTAAGCTTCCAACACCTGCACATGCATGACTACACAAAACCTTTGTATTCCACATATCAAATTGCATAAATATAACATATTACACCCTTTAATACATGAAACTTTGGCCACTTATCAGCTGACACGCGTCAACTTTTACCCATTAGTCACCAGCCACGTGGCAGTACCACAAATTGCGGCTAGAAACTCACATGGGCTAAGTAGCAGGTGTATAGCCTAGTCACGGTTCGTAATTTCCAAGGATCTCCTAACACGTATGTGTACATTCTAACGAACTTAGTTTCACATAATAGAATTCGTTCTTCATCCTTTAACGAGAACTTGTAAGTTCTCGTAGACTCTAAACCCGAGAACTTGGTTCGAGTACTAGGTCCGAGTACTAGGCCCGAATACTAGGGTCGAGTACTAGATTCGAGAACATGATACCGAGAACTAGGCTTGCGAGAACTTGGTTCATACTCGAAACCCTACTATTTTCATGAATCCTTATATGAGTTGTTTTGTGCTTCAAGTTCCAAACTTTATACGTTCAAATCGTTAGTTTATCAACCATGTGTTCAAATCTATAACCTTTATCCCGTTTCTTACGTAAAACTCCATCTTTTAGGATCAAAACTCTATTTCAAGTTCAATACCCTATTTTCACGAAAAAGTAGGAGACTTGAGCAAATTTTCATACCTCAAACGTGCGTAATCCTTGTAAATTCTTCCCCTTGACGATCCTCTGAAATGGTGTAGTGAAATGTGGCCCGAATCCGGATCTTTTCTCCCTTTTCTTTCTGGCTGAGAACTTATCCTCAAAACCTCTCAAATGGCGAGAACTTCGAGCTGGAAAATGCTTAGGGGGTTCGCGTATTCAATGGGGAGGGGGTCTTATATGGAGTGTGTCCACTTTGAGATAATTACCCAATTAGTCCCTCCATTTCCAATAACTTCATAAAGTCCTTTTATTTATTTATTCACGGTATTTTATGGTGTTACAAAGGTTCTTCATTTACAAAATCCATTTCTTTAACAATGACGTATAATTAAGTCACAAGACATATAATTAAGTCATGAGCCAAAAAAATATATTTGTTCAAATCTATTTATTACACAATAAATTGTTATTAAAATTTAAAACAATCGAGTGTGTGTCCATATATATTTTACAACCTCAAAATTAGTGGCTAAAAAGGATACAAAGGATATTCAAAGAAAATTTGTAATTCAAGATCCACCATAGTTATTTTCAGCTCCTTTTATGATCTTGGCAGTAGAGAAAGATATATAACATTTTTCTACCAAAAATTGGTTCATACATTGAAAATGCCAATGTCCTAAAAAGTATCTCTTAATACAAATGACTATGTGTGAGGTTGGGGATTAGTGGCAAGAAGAAAGTCCCATAATCAGGCGGTTATAGGTTCAAACTTTGCTCTAGATTAAAAAAAAATTTAAAATTAAAAATTGTTATTTGCACCATAGTCTACAATACTCTAGCCTATAAAAGCATTAATTATCACCTAAACATTAAATACCCCTAACTAATTATCACTAAAGCATTAAATACTTCTCTAATAATAGTTTATATATATATATATATATATATAAAATTAAAATTAATGCATATAACTACTTTTTTTGTGTTCTTAATTGATTGTAAATAAATAAACGTTTATATTTGGTTATTTTTTAAAAGATTAATTTTGTTATAAAAGTATAACGGTTATTATATGTTGTTAATTTCACATTTGCAATTGTATTATTAAAATTTTTAATTTTGCAATTGTATTATAAATATTTTGCAGTTACAATTGTATTGTTAAAAACAATTTGTTAAAACTTATGTTGTCCAGATTTGAATACAAGTTTTTTAGAAAAAGGTTTAAGAAAATTTATATTGTTAATGACATGTTTCTTTTATTTTGTTTTGTCAAAAAACTATGTTTTTAATATTAAGAAACATGGCTTTTTAAATATCAGTTTTTTTTTAAATTTCCCATTTTATAACCTGCTTTACTGGTTATTTACGTTTTAATATTAATAAAACTTTGTTGCTGTTAAAAAACAAAATAAAAGATAACGAAAAGTAAATTGATTTGATATCTAACATTAAATAATTAAAGAGTAATGATTTAATTTTAAGTTTTACACGAAAAGTCGTATGCTCTTTTAATAAAGGATTTTATTTAATAACACACTTGAGTTAAATGAATCTTTACTCTGATTAGTTTACATATAATCAAACATAATTAATATAGTAGATTAGGTGTAATTTGAAAATAGGTATAGTGCACTTAGAAAATAGGTATGGTGTATTTAGGGTGTAATCAATGACTACATTAAAGTATTTGAATCTTAATCACTCGACACTTTCCAAAAAATATGTATAGAAAAGATGAAAATGACTATTCACAATAAAGTAGCCAATACTCCATTACATTTCATCAAATATTTAAATCAAAAGGTCATCTAAAATAATCCCCCTCGTTTTTGTAAGCACTGCGAAGGTCATTTTCACCTCCTTTCTTTTGGTAGAAATTTTTCTGAAAAGTGGAGTAACAAGAGTTGAGTTTCAAATTTTTCTGAAAAGTGGAGTACCAAGACTATTTGGACATCCTTTGATTTTATTTGGACATCCTGGTGCCCTATACGATCCGTATAGGGCTATATGGGCCGTATATCCTTCATTAATTACCAGTCAATCATTGATAATTTAATGCTGATGAAACCCTATACGGGCCGTATAGGGCTATACGGGCAGTATAGCCGTCATTAATTACCAGCCAATCATTGATAATTTAATGCTGATGAAACCCTATACGGGCGTATAGGGCTATACGGGCCGTATAAGGGTTGTCCAGCTACTTTTTAGGGTAGTCCAAATAACATCACGCTATTTCTTTTTGGACTTTGACATTTTCGGTGTATGAACCAATCTTTGCTAGACAAAAGTTATATATTTTTCTCTGGTAAGATAAGATAACCAAAGAGGGAATCAAAAGTTATATATTTTTCTGTTGGTGCAACTATTTAAGTAATGTATAGAGTATGGACATTCTCAAAATATTTTAAGATTAGTCTCTCAAATATAATATGTTTTAACGTTCTAAGAAAATCTTCTATATTTCCTTTTATAAAATAAATAAAAATAATCTGTTTATTTTGAAGAAAATAATACAATATGCACAACACCAGGAGTGAGAGTTTAACGTAATTATAAAGTATTTTGCCTCTTTATTATATATCCACAAATGCGGGACAACTTTTACCCATTCCTTGTTTTCAAGTTTTATTTTAAACATACGAACACTAAAATCTTATTCAGTTTAACTCCATTTTATACACATCTTAGTTCTTTGCGAAAATCATTAAGGTTAACATGAAATTAACCATAAATTATTTATTATATATCTCATACATAGAAATAAATATTTTAGTCTAAAAATTGTGAAAACAATTATATTTTTTAAACTAAACTTCTTCCGCCATGAATCAAGTGGACCATGTCGTTTGTCTTCATAACCACCGCCGGCGCCAAGCAACAACCGGAAAATAGAACGCTCGGGTGACGCAGCCGTAAGATTTCAACATGTTTCTCTGTCTCTCTCTTTCTTTCTCGCGATCTCCCTCACTCTCATGCAATTCTAAACGTGGTGTAAATCAAAAGAAAGAATGAGTGAAGATCTGAAAAGGAAGCGGTGGGAGGGCAGGACACAAATACGTGGGGTACCCAAGACCTTCTCACGCACAATGCACAAATGCGTTATACCTTCCCATGCTCTTTAAATAGAGTTTATACTTGTAGCATGTTATACTTTCGCATTGTTCAGAAGCTACGTGGACCAAAAATCACTGCAAGATAGCAAGAAGTTTATAGCAGAAAATTTGTACAAGGATTCGTTAGCTTTTCGGCTTTTACTGATGCATATAATGTATCTCCAAGTAAGTATCATTACATTACGGTACGTCATTGTTAGTTATGTGTTCACCGTTTTAGATTAGTAGATTAGTCCTTTAATGATGGTCAAAGCTGTAGTAGTTATAACACAAAAACCGTCGATTAAGCCATTTGTGTTATATAGCATATTCTGTTTATTGTTTTTGGTCATACACGCTGAGAACACTTATAATGGCTAAGCATTATAAAAAGGGAAAACTTAAAAGAACATTAACCAAGTTTCTAAAATATTCCAATGATGATCATATTTTTGGAATATATTTCTTACGCATGTATGCTGATAAATTGTAGTAGTATTTTCTTTTGATCCCATTTATAGTTCTATCTGATTTGTACCTTAATTAATTTGTTTTAGGGACCTTTTGTTGGTTCTTGCATGATAATGGAATGTTGCAACATTTGGAGAACAACTTTGGAAATTTCACAAGCTTATTGTATAGCGTTTATAAAGCTACTGATCTTATGTTCATTGGAGAGAAAGAAGTAGATGAGGCCAGATCATTTTCCAGAAAAATGCTTCAGAAAATCTCGACCCTAAAAAACATTGTCCATGATAATGTTGTCATACTCCCCAATTTATCCAAAGTGGTAATGTCTCTCTCCCCCTCCCTCACTCGACAGTAACCAACGAAGTTTGCCGACAGATCACCGACACTTTTTGTAAGGTCGCCAAGCTTGATAGTTACCGACAGATTTGTGTCTAGGGATCACTGACGGAATATTTTTGAAATTACTGACAGCAATTCGTTGGTATGTCGTTGGTAATTTAGTTAACTTTGAAAAAAAAAATTTATTTTACTAATTTTTCTTGAAAATAATAATAAGTTATGAAACTAAATGTACAAATAATATATGAAAAAAATCTACAATGGTCTAAATAAACTTTTCATTACAATAGGGAATTACATATATCAAATACCAACACATCAAATAAGATTGGTATACTTTATTCAACTCTAATATCTTTATCTTAAGAGTGTTTCTAAAAACATGATCATAATACGGAGTTAAATACATTATAACAGGATATTTCTAATAACTTAAGGGTTTAGTACGTGAAAGGTTGCGGATTTGATAAAAACTAAACGTTAGTATCAACTCAATTTCACAAGCATGTTTTGTTGGTACAAAAAAGGTTGAGGATTTGACTGGTCTACAAGGATCTTCAAAGATTTGATCCACGAAAATAAGTTTGATGCAAAGTTTCTTACATTTACCCAGATGCAACACGATCGATCTTGGTGGATAGAAGAACAAAATTGAAGAAAAAGTTATACAGAGTGTGCCAATAAGAACCTTGAACATGATTTATAAGAAATTTTAATTAGTATATAGTTTCTTATAATTAAATCAACCAATGCGGTTTCAAAAGTGTACTTATCTAGTAATTCCATTACAACTCATATATTGTTGATAATGCTGAACCATCTGGTTACAAGATCATTACATACGAATTCTAAGAAATTAAATAAATTACTTAACCAAAATTCAAAATTAAAAAGGGAATACAGCCACGAACAATTATTTGTAATTCTTCCCACAAATCACATCCAAACAATGATCTTTCATATTTGTAATGCAAGGAGGTTTCCATTGTCCTAAAATATCAAACCAAACCAATTAGCTAGTATGAATAATCAACCCCCAATACACATAATCAAACCCAGTGTCATATACATAATCACAACCATAGTCAAACCCTAATAGATAATCACATAGATATGCTCTTGATTAACTCATACTAGAATACGCGATAGAGTTCTAAAACCAAGAACAAACAATCAAACATCCACCTTACATGCCACGTCACTTACACAGACTCATGAATGAACATATATTGTGTAGACTACTAAAATAAAATGTTCTAATTCAAAACCCTAAGTTGATTCACAAAATGAAAGTCGTCACGTTACCTAATTCAACAAAATGAGGTGATTATGGTGGCGGTGGCGGTAGCGACAACACCAAGAGAGAAGGGGTAAAAATGTGAGGCTTAATGTAGGATGGTGACGTCCAATTTTGGTGGTGGTATCCAATTGTGATGGTGATGGCGGTAGCGGCAACACTAAGAAGGGGTGGAGGGATTATTAGAGATATATTTTGTATTTTGTATAAGCCAAATATTTGATAAATATTTGGTAGTCAATGTTCAATATTAGCCAAATATAGATTAGGTCTGTACTATTTATAGAGTATTATACTCTGGATGAAAGGATCGATCATTACCATAGTACTTTCATGGTATCAGAGTGTAGCCTCTGACTACCAAAAACCCTAGCCGCTTCCAGCAATCTGTCAACCGATCCTCTTCTTCTCCGGCCACCATTCATCTGTCGGCCACCCACTTTTCTGTCGGACACCCTTCTTCTGTCGCAACACACTTTCAATTTTATTTTTTTCCAGCACTTAACCGGTTAATCCTCTTCATCTAAATGGACGGTCAAACACAAATTGGAGTTAGTTTTGTGCGCCAACCATGGCAGCAGACACAACAGAATTGGGGTTCTCAACAAAACCCATGGACCTATCAACAAGCCCAACAAACAGTGAATTGGGCTCCCTTTCACCAGCAGCCCAGTAACTTCCCTTGGACTCCCTCTGCACCATCCAAAGCTCAACCAAAACACCCATTTGGCCCAAGTCCGTCTGCTGCCTCTCCTGGAATTCTTGGCCCAAGCCTATGCAGCCTCAGAAGCAAGTTTTACTCCCACTCATCTGGAACAAGCTTTCAACACTATGTCAATGAATCCTCCTGATCAAAACTGGTATATGGATACTGGTGCCACGTCTCACATATACAACAACCCGGGTAATTTCTCATCTTATGTCAATAAGGGTAATTTTGGAACATAATTGTAGGTAATGGCGCTCAAATTCCAATCCATGGAACCGGTAACCAAACCCTCCCTCTCCCTTTCCCACCTTTACATCTATATAATATCCTTCATGTTCCTAACGTCATTAAAAATTTGCTCTATGTTCGTCGGTTAACAACCGACAACAACATTTCTATTGAATTTGACCCATATGGTTTTGATGTTAAAGATTTTCTGACCCGCACTCCTCTGCTTAGATGCAACAGTACCGGAGACCTCTACCCGTTGTCCTTCACACCTCAAGCAAAAGTCACAAGTCCATCCACCTTTGCAGCTATCACTCAAGATCTATGGCATCATCGTCTTGGACATCCTGGATCTTCTATTTTATCTCATTTAAATAAAACTTTGTCTCTTTCTTGTAATAATTCTTCGGTTTGTCACTCATGTGTGTTGGGAAAGCATATTAAATTACCATTTGCTAAGTCTACTTCTGTTTCCTATTCACCTTTTGATATTGTTTACAGTGATCTATGGACCTCTCCCATTCTAAGTTCGGGAGGACACAAATATTATCTTTTTATTTTTTACACGATTATACAAATTTTTTAATGGACTTATCCACTGGCAAATAAATCTCAAGTGTTACCCACTTTTCTTAAATTCCATCAATTCGTTAAAACTCAATTCAACTTGCCCATAAAATCCCTTCAATATGATAACGGTAAAGAATATGATAACCACTCTTTCAAACACTTTTGTGACACCCACGGGATGGTTCTTCGTTTCTCATGCCCATACACTTCTCCCCAAAACGGTAAATCTGAACGCAAAATAAGATCCATTAATAACATTCTTCGAACCCTCCTTGCTCACTCTTCCGTTCCGTTAAATTTTTGGCATCATGCATTAGATGTCACCACATACTTATTTAACATCCTTCCGAGTCAAGTCCTCTCCTTTTCTACTCCCACCTACCGTCTATACCATCTTCATCCAACATATTATCATCTCCGTGTGTTCGGTTGTTTGTGCTATCCTCTCATTCCCTCTACTACCATCCCAAACTCCAACCATGTTCCTCCCTTGTGTCTTTCTTGGTTATCCTAGCACTCATTGTGGCTATAAATGCTACAATATGACTACCGGTCAAATCACATTATCCCGTCACGTAATATTCGACGAAACAAATTTCCCATTTCACAACAGCCGTGACACTCCTCCTTCCTATGATATTTTTACAGCAGACCTTCACCCCTCCATGTGGTTTTCTCCCACTCAAACCTATACACAAACCAGCCCTTCACAGTCTCATATTCCCAACTCTGTCACCCCACCAACCTCACCTCCACAGCCTACAAATGGGTCTCCTCAACCTGCTGTCAACACAACTAAACAGCAAGCAGTAACACCACCGCCCACAATTACTACCCGTAGTATGTCGGGCATCTCTAAAATTTGACAACCCTTAATCTACATACCTCTACCATTTCCCCATTACCACGTAACCCAACCGAAGCCTTAGCCAACCCGGATTGGAAGAGCACCATGCTCGATGAGTACCGTGCTCTTATCGATAATAACACATGGGATTTGGTACCTAAACATGCTAACATGAATATTGTAAGAAGTATGTGGATTTTTCGCCATAAGACCCGTTCGGATGGATCTTTGGAAAGGTATAAAGCACGTTTGGTATGTGACGAGAGATCTTAACAGGTTGGGGTGGATTGTGGAGAGACTTTTAGTCTTGTGGTAAAATAGGCTACATTCAAACCGTTCTAAGTCTTGCGGTCTCAAAATCTTGGCCCGTTCATCAGCTAGACGTCAAGAATGCATTTCTTCACGGGCAACTCAATGAAACCGTATACATGCATCAACCCATGGGGTTCCGGGACAGTCGTTTTCCTGATCACGTATGTTTATTAAAGAAGTCCCTATACGGTCTAAAGCAAGCGCCAAGATCATTGTATCAACGTTTTGCCGAGTATGCCAACCATATGGGATTTCAACAAAGTTGGTGTGATAATTCTCTATTTATCTATAACCATGGTCGGGACACAGCTTATATCTTACTCTACGTGGATGATATTCTTCTCGTTACCTCATCCGATGTGCTTCGTCACAAATTTATGGACCTGTTCGCAAACGAATTTGCATGAAAGATCTCGGTCCAATCAGCTACTTCCTTGGTGTTGCAGTCACCAGCCTCCCCAATGGGTCGTTATTCTTAAGTCAACAAAAGTATGCCCGCGAGATTCTCCAATGTGCAGGTATGTCTACGTGCAATCCTGCTATCACCCCGGTTGACAGTAATCATAAGCTCAGTGATGTGTGCTGGACGGCCTATAAAAACTAATATAAAACTTAACCTAGACACTCTAGTTTTAAATTTATAAATCTAGACTCAACCTAATACTAGACTACACAACCGGCAAGTGTACAAATCAATGCAGTACAGTCTAATGAAGTCCGGATATCGAACCCACGAGACACTAGTGACAACTCTATCTAGACTCTGACTCAACTAATAAACTGATTTAAATGGGGGAATTGTGTGAACTAAGACTAAACTTATCAAAAGTAAATGAAAACCAATCGACAACTAACTATCAAACAAGAGACTTAGATGAATTCAGGAATTGGGATCAGGAATATATAAAGCACTATCTAGGTAATGAATCATGTTTGCTAAACATGAACTTCTCTCAGTTATGACAACTATGATGAAACCAGGATCTTTGAATATGCAACCCTAAGACAACCTAAGGATCCCAGATCATTCTCTGAGTGTGACCTTATAGGAAACCCTAAGAAACGTGTAAACTCACCGGTTGGTCGGATCACCTATCAGCTATTTCTGACAATGCTAAAGTACCCTAAAGATATATTACCTCTCAGTCTCAATATCTCAATACGCCCTAGGATATACGGGGTAACCTGAAGACTCTCGGTATGACACGGAGTATCAATGATGCTAAGAAACCCTCCTTTCAGAGCAATTGACCTAAAAACCCTAATGCCAAGGAATACCCGACAACTTCGCACCTTTCAGCTATTGAAGTAGGAAGAACATTTAATCCTAAGACACTCTCAACCTGCATTTCTATGGACGCTGATATCAATGATCCATAAACTAGTTACAAACACATAGTAAGCAACCTAACATGCAACTATTATTTGAAAGACATTCAACTAGATGCATGTGAAACACAAATCAATAGCAAATCAGAACTAAACATTCATAAACATCATACTAATTGAAATCAAGTTCTTTACTTTATCAAGAATCCATCACTATTAACATAAACCGAACGAAATCCAATAATTCAATCAAACAATCATCAAACCTAGATATCTTAAACAAATCTAGCCAATCTTAAGAAAAACAGAATCCACAAAGTCAATATAAACGTTTATCGTAAAACAGAAAATAATTAAGCTGCTAGCTTAATAAATTCACCTGCTTCAATTAATATTAACCTGCTTCTAATGTTGATGTGCTTTGACTTTATGTTCTTTTCTCGCCGAATGTAGAGGTGCTTCGATTGCTTTTGTTTCTCTTGTCGACCAATCCTCCAAACAGCCACTACCAATTCCAATTCCCAGTTGTCGCAAGTCCTAAGCTTCTGTCGTATGCCAATCTTGCTTCCAATTTCTTCCTCTTTCACGGCAATCCCAAAATTAATATATTATCTTTCATTTTTTTATTCTTTTATTATTATTATTTAACCTAGCCCACTCATGGCCCAATCAAATTCCAAACTTGACATGTTTGAGCCCATTAAACTCTTTTTTTTTAGTTGAGCCCGTTTAATTATCATGAGTCCAAAATTAATAATGTAACCTAACTAATTCTTTGTTGCAGTAAATTGTCTTCCAATGTCTTTAATATTGACTTTAACAGGTGATTACCAACTCGAGCTTCCAAATTATATAAGTTCGTCACTTTAGCTCGCTTTCTCTGGAAACCTACAAAATTCAAATATAAACTAAGTACCAGCTATAATGACTCAATACGACTCTCAAACTATACAAAAACGCTATGAAATTACAAGGGAAAAGAGGTGTGTTTTGCAACACATCACTCAGCGGCACAGATGGCAGTCCCCTTCATACTGCATCTGAATACTGACGGTTGTATGGGGCCTTATAGTATCTTACCTTCACACGACCTGATATCAGGTATGCATGCATATGCACGCTCCCCACTCCACTCACATGAATGCCCTACGGCGCATTCTCCGATATATTCAGGGTACCCTCAATTATGGGCTGACTATCCATCAATCAGACACTCATAATCTCATCTCATACACTGATGATGATTGGGCCGGATGCCCAGACACCCGAAGGTCAACCTCGGGTTACTGTGTTTACTTGGGAGACAATCTTCTTTCGTGGTCATCAAAACGACAACCAACACTCTCACGCTCTAATGCCGAAGCAGAATACAGGGTCGTTGCCAATGTCTTCTCTGAAACGTGTTGGGTACGTAATTTACTAGGCGAGCTTCATCATCCTCCTCCAAAAGCAACTCTTGTTTACTGCGGCAACGTAAGTGCAATCTACTTATCCACTAATCCCGTGCAACACCAACGCACGAAGCACATTGAGATAGCTATACACTTCGTCCGAGAAAAAGTAACTCGAGGCCAAGTCCGAGTACTCCACATTCCATCTCGATTTTCAGATTGCTGACATCTTCACAAAGGGTCTTCCACGAGTTCTGTTTGAAGACTTCCAATCCAGTCTCAACATTCAGCCTCCTCCTGTTTCGACTGCGGGGGTGTATTAGAGATATATTTTGTATTATTTGATAAATATTTGGTAGTCAATGTTCAATATTAGCCAAATATATATTAGGTCAATATCGTACTATTTATAGAGTATTATACTATGGATGAAAGGATCGATCATTACCATAGTGCTTTTAGGGATAAAGAGGAGAAAGTAACGGAGCAGCTGATGTGAGCTTGCTTTAACCTAATTATTACCGACGAATACATCGTCAATAAAAAGTTACTTTATTCCATCGTCATTATGTCGTTATTTACTGACAAATTAGAGACAGACAAGGAAGTTGTCGATAACAAGTCGAAAATCACCAATGGATTTATGAGTACATGCTTTATTTTTATTTTTTTTAAACCTTAAACGGCCTTACTAAGCTACTTTTTGGCTATATAAACTTACACATGTCATAACAAGTCATTTTGGGGCTACTAATCCTTGCATTTGAATATTGTACACTATTCGGTCTTACCATGTGTTTATGGATTGTTTTGGCTACACAACCCTACATTGGGTCATAACAAGTCATCTTGGGCCTAATTATCCTTTTGTTTGATAATTATACTTTATTGGGCCTTGTGTTGGTGGCTTGTTTTGTATACACAATCCTTGTGTGTGAATACTATACACTATTGGACCTTGATGGGCCTTGTTATGTTTTGGTGCTTGTTTCGGCTTCAGAAACATTGAGTCAACTCATCCCTGCATGTAAATTCTATACACTATTTCTCCATGATGAGTACCATGTGTTGGTGGCTTATTTTGGCTACACAAACCTACACCGGGTCATAACAGGTCATTTTAGGCCCACAAAACCAAATATCTCACCATGATCAACACATACAAATAAACCAGCTCTACCGGTATGCTCACCCATCTATTTGTAATGCCCATGGTAGAATATGTACACATGATGATTGCTTAAGTTCCAAGATTACCAATTCCAACAAACCCCATAACATTATATCCAACTCTTCTCACAAACAAAAACCATACAACGATATGCAATATTTGACGTATATGGAGGTAGCCATTTTTAGGCTTGAAACACCCAACTATGTGTGTTTTCATCATTTATAGTATTTATAGATAAACTTACTGATGGAATACCAATGGAATTTTTGTCGTAAAGTGCCCCACGTTGACAAACAACTGAAAAGCCTGGGCAAGAATCCAATCCAAAATCTTATCCTTAAAAATAGTGATGGGCTACTAATACTTTTGGGTAAAATTGAACCCAAAACCAAAAGTTAGGTTTTTGTTTTTTGAATATTGTTCGTTTTGGTTTTTTCGGTTTTTTCAACTGGCTTGGTTCGGTTTCGGTTTTACCAATTGTGCTTGCATTTTTTGGGATAAAATAAAATTGGTCCAAAATAATGAATTTGTGTCTGAAATTTTAGGCCAGAATTTTTTTGTTAACTAACGATTAATTAACTATTACGTATTTGAGCCTAAGTTTTTTAGCTACACAATTTATTAGTTTCTTATAAAATACTTAAAATTAAAAAATAAACATTTTTTGGTTCGGTTAATTCGATTTCGGTTTGGTCAGTTCAATTTTTTGCTCAACTTCTTGGTTATCGACGAAATGAGAAGATTCCGGGCCTATCTTCCGTGTGTAAACAATCGGTATTTCTTGGCAAAAATGACACCACAACTCTCAGTCGATAATGTGCCGGTATTCCATCGGTATATATCTTTCTTATTTTCTTTTGAAAAAGAAGGAAAGTTGATGAATCTTGTCGGTGATACTCATTTGTTTAGCAGTGACACACATACCGTCACATAGTTATGTTTATCTTTCATGCTTTTGTAGGTTGATGAAGAGCTTAGCACACCATGGATTGCAAGACTTGATCATAGGATGTGGATTGAACAAACCATAGATGGACCTATGTGGGTTGGAAAGGCCTCCTTTTATAGGTTATCATGTGTCCATAATATGAGGCTAATGCAACTTGCTATCGAAAACTACAGGCATCGACAATTTGTTTACCAAAATGAACTGGAGGAACTAAAAAGGTACCGCTATATACTTACGTCTCAACAATTTGTATTCAAATTTATAATCGCAAAATCACAAAGCATTTTTTCTTACTGATTAAGACTTAATTACACGGACAACACTTGTGGTATACTCAGATGTCACTTTTTAATCATCAATTCTTTTGTACTAAAGGGGTATTTTAGTCATTTCGTATACACTTAACAAAAAAACTTAACGTCCATTCATTTTAGGAGTCAAACGAGTTGCATTTCGTCAAGCTATAGTTCAACCATGTGATTTCTCAAAGTTAGGGGACTAAAAGTGAAATCTGAGCAAACCAAAAGCAATCGGTGTAATTAAGTCTTGAAGTAATCTAGTTTGGTGAATGGCTATGATATATTTGGCAGCCATTATTAATTGTGAATTGTTGATCGAGTTCAATGTTTATTGTGTAGGTGGTCAAAGAAGTGGGGACTTACTGAAATGGGATTTGGTTGAGAGAAAACATTGTATTGCTACTTTGCTATCGCAGCCAGTACTTGTTTACCTCATGATTCTATTATACGTATGATCGTAGCAAAAAGTGTTATACTTGCAGATGATTTTTTTTATATCAAAGGCTCTCTTCAAGAGTTGCATGTGTTGGTTGAAGCAATTAATAGGAATGTACGGTTTTGTTATTTTTTTTTTGTCTTTCCTCATCCCGGAGTGGTTTTGGTCAATGTTTTCAGAACTTTACCGGACGTCAAACCGGTCTTCTTACCATTCCACTGGTAGGACCGGTCGGACCGGATTTAAGAACCAGACGACGTCATGAATATTATAAAAATATATCAATTCAAACATCCATTAATCCTTCAGAAACCACCAACAAGTCAATTCCAATAATCTTAAACTAATAATTATCTACGAAATATGAATCCAAGAGACTTAAAAAAGATTAAAAAAATAGTCAACCGGTCCGTCCGGTACGACCACCCGGTTCCCGGTCTGAGCACTCGGTTTTCCGGTCCGACCGCCGGTCACTGCAGGACCGTTTTAACATGCATAACCGGACCGGCCAGACCACAAGTTCCCATCCGTCCGGTCCAGTTTTCAATCACTTGGTTTAATCATTATTTCGACACATAACCAGGCGGTTCAAATGAGTACGGTTCTAATGGCCTAGATATTACACACAATCCCAACCCAAGATGATAAGAAACCCAAAGAATAAAGATGAACAAAAACCGTAAACTTGCTATTCAATTATTCTTAATTCAAAAGCAATACATGGACTCTTGTTAAATAGACTCAATAATCTAACCCTAACTTAACCTCCAAGCTAAACATTCTTCTAAAATAAACATACCAAAATAAAGACCCATACCATAAATCAAACTAATACCAAATTAAAATAAACCTTCCTAAACTCATACTAATACCAAAAATACATCATCAAACTAGTAGCATTCACATGTGAACTTAATAATAAATCCAACAGGTTCAAAGAGGCAAACCGGGAGGTCAAACCATGAAAACATTTATGAAAAAAGGAAGTCACTAGCTCTTAGATAGATATATATATATATATATATATATATATATATATATATATAGCAAAAAAAGATATGAATTATTATTTTCTTTTTTAATTTTCAATTAACATATAATTTATTTTCTTTCTCACAACCAAAACTTGTTCTCTCATTCATGAATAGATGGGATGGAGAAGGCTTAAGGGGACCAAGTAGTGTCATCTTCCATGTGTTGGATGATCTTGTGAGATATGCTTACCATGTCATTGGTCCTTTGTGGAAAGAATGATTTAACACAAGAATTTAGAGACCTAGTAAGTCCACTATTTCATGATGTTAAGAGTAAAGAGTCATTTCCGTCCATGTCGTTTAGTCATTTTAACCACTTTCATTCAAAACTTTGTTTTTAGCTTTTTCGTCCATAACTTTTCAAAATCTAGCCAAATTGCATCCACCTGACCAACTTCATTTACATTTTAACGTTAAATCAGGAGCAATTTGATTTTTTTCAAAATCATTCTTAGACAGATTACAACCATACCAACTGTTCTTGACCAAAATAGCATAAACTGTAGACGTTAAAATGTATACGCAGTTAGTCAGATTGATGAAAATGGCTAGATTTTGAAAAGTCAGGAACAAAAAAGCTAAAATAAAGTTTTTGGATGAAAGTGCCTAAATTGACCAAATTATAGGGACGAAATTGACGCTTTACTCTAAAAATAAAAAAATTCCATTGCATTATTGTAAATGTTTTAAAAATATATTTTAGTAATTTCACCTTACGTATTTGAAGTGGAGAGAGACATTCAACTCGTGGTTAACCGAAACCACATGGGGAAAGAGTGGCTACATACCATCAGTGAATGAATACATGCAAACTGGTATGATCTCCATTGCTACACATATCTTGGTCCTGGCCGCTGCATGTTTCTTGAACCCAGGCTTACCGAAAAACAAAGTCAAGGCCGAAAAATACGAGAACATTACGCAATCACTTATGGCTACTACTCGGCTGCTAAATGACATCCAAAGCTACCAGGTGATCCTTCAGAACAATTTACCTAAATCGGTTACATAAATTTAATTTCATGTCTACAAAATGTACATGTTCATCTATATTTTTAATTTTTTTAAATGAACATTAACTTTTAACTTTACAAAACTAACCTATTCAAAAAGAACCAATAAGAAATTGCCACCTTAGTTTACCTGGCTAATATGTAGCCGGAACAGAAAAAGAGAAAAAAAAACATATGGGTCAACCGACCCGTCAAAACAAGCTACATAAGTTAACTGGGAATAATCTAGCCGGCTTTTCCCAACCAGTTAAAACCTATCAGACACAAAACGAACCAATAAAAGACTGCCATGTGGCACTTTTTTATTGGTTGGTATTGTGTGTCGGTTAAAAGTTAGCCCGGTTGGGAGAAGCTGGTGTATAACACAGGTATATACTAATTCCACATATCTTTGTATTAAGAACAATATACGGGGTAAACCGTTATACCAATTGAAAAAAAAAAATTGAACCAACATTTTATAGATTTAATTGGGTTTATATAACCCTAATATGGAATGAACCGATGCATAGTATGTAAACGTCACACCCCTTCCCTACTAAATACAATTACGATAAAACACTATAAACTATCTTTAGACTAATTACATTCTTGACCCGTTAAACTTCATCCAAACTTGTATCCAACAATTAAGGCCAATAATCACCCTCATAATTGTTGATCAAGTTTGATTCTTCAACTTTGATTGTTTCTTCCTTTGATTCCTTCATCACTTGACTTTTATCTCGAACCCTTAGTTGCAATCTCGATTTTGAACTCTTCGGATACTATAAGTTTATACTCTAATCTAAATCATTATATTTCTTCTTCAATTTCATCTCTGATTACCAACAGCCGGCTAAATTTTACCTGCCAAGTACATGTTGCTTGTTTTGATTGGTTTGTTTTGTGTGCCCGCTAAATTGTAGATAGGTTAGCTTAGGTGGCATTTTCTAATTGTTTGTTTTTGTAGCGCTATGTGTTTTTACTTTTTTCTTATGTGTGTTAAAGTCTTGTCGTGTTAGTTTACTGGTCTTTTCTAATTAGTTCTTTTTGAATATGTTTGTTATTAAATAGACAAAAGGTCAATGTATGTTTTGCAAATTTTGTAGGTTAAAATATCTATTTTGGTAATTTTCCCTTTTTAATTCGCTGTTATATATTTTCGAGCAGAAGGAACAAGAAGAGGGAATAATGAACCTTGTGTTGCTTCACTTCAACAAAAATCCAGATGCAAGCATGGATGATTCAGTTTCTGAAGTGCAAAAGTTTCTAGATGCAAAAAGGAAAGAGCTGCTCAAACATGTTTTTACAAATGATAATAATCATGATTTTCCTAATCAATGGAGGTACCTTCATCTATGCTGTTTCAAGGTGTTTCAGATGCTATTTAACTCTGCCAATCTATATGATACTGAGGCTGAACTACAATCAGACATAGAGAAAGCAATTTACGCTCCGCCAGAGTATGAATTTCCCAAATATTTGAAGCCACAAACAAAGTTGCATTCGGTGTTGAAAACGCGATACATGATGATCAATGCAGGATATGTTCAAACCCCTCTTCGACGTTATGGTCATGGTGGTATGAACATTCGTCAGCTTTCGAAAAAGGCCATGAGAAATGTCGGGTTGAAAGTGATAAGTGCAACAATATTTGGCTTGAGCTTCATTTAAAGAAGATTAAAGTGTCATTTTCGTTCCTCTTGTTTGGTCATTTTAGCCACTTTAATCCAAAAAAATTAGCTTTTCTGTCCCTGACTTTTCAAAATCTAACCATTTTAATCACCGGACTAACATCGTCTACATTTTAGCGTTAAATCAGGGGCAATTTGGTTTTTCAAAAATCCTTTTTGAATGCCAAGAGAGTAGAAGGCAGTTGAAAAGACCAAATTGCCCCTGATTTAACGTTAAAATGTAGACGGAGTTAGTCAAGTGGATGAAAATGACTAGATTTTTGTCAATCATTTAAGGTGTGTATTGTAACTCTATGGAAGTTCATGTGAAGCAAGTCTAGCTACACTTGGCCAACTTTACTCGTGTGAATTGTATCAACTATCCATAATTTTAATTTCAAATAAAAGTTTTCAAGGCACAATATAATTATTCATAAATTAATGTTATATTTTTACATCGTAGGTGTATCCATTACCAATCATTAATACCAACAAGTAAAGGACTTAAGTCTAACAAATTAATCATTAAATCCAAACACATGCAAGTGATAAGTTTCAAATAAAAATTACCATAACATAAAAATATGAACTTTAAGCAAAATCTAATAATCCCTTGTAAATGTTCTTAATGAAAATCAACTTAAAATTGTAAGGAAGGAATAAACTTAAAATTGCTAATAAAAAATACTAGCCAATAAAAATAACTATCTTGATCATCAAATCTTCACCCGTTGTGTTTGAAGAATATTAGATCTTTAAACTAAACTAAAACCAGAAAAAAATGGAGACTTTCGGTGGTGATTGTGGCCTCTTGATCGATTTATGAACACACAACTGAATCAATGATAAACACCAAACTAGAATTCAATTTTATAATGAACGATCGTATATGTTTGTACAGACTTGATTCGGGTTTATATAACCCTAATTTGAATTGACGCATTAATTGTTTAGAAATGTTCCTTTGCCTAGGTAAATACAGTTTCTAACTTTCAAGTTTACACTCTTGACTCCTCTAATTGATACAATCACATATTTGACTATAAAACATAATTATTGAATACTTACAATCTTATCTCATTAGCTCTTAAACTTGGGTTAAACAATTCTGAGACCAACAATCACCTAATTTTTTACCCGAGTTTGAGTCTAGATCATCAATATCTTCTTTCATCTTTATCATGTGCATGTAGAAGATGCTTGACTTTAAACTTCGGTTTTCTGCCCGTCTTTTGATATGTGCAACTTTCTTTGACTTTATCTTCATGAATTGTAGCACGAATTTTGTCTTTAACATGGATAAATTCTTTCGCATCTTCACACTCTTCTTGAGTATCATCATCTTTCAATTTGTTCACCATCTTATTCCACTTGTTAAACTCCATCTTCTTGAATTTTCACCGGCTTATACCGGTCCATACCCTCAAAATCTTCAACACCCGGGTTCAGTGGCGGATATAGAACAAAAGTTCAAGGGTAACGAAAAAAAATTACCATACTTTCATGTAAATGAAACAAAAAAAATTGACAATACATTCATGTAAAAAGTAAAAAAAATGACTGCACTTTTATGTAAATGAAACAAAAAAAATTGATCGTACTTTCATGTAAACAAATTTGTTTTTTTTACGGTAACATGCGACTGGCGAGACAGACATGGATCCGCGGAGGGAAGGACCGGCGGAGGCGGAGGACTAGGGTTTGGCGGAGGCGGCGTCTGGCGGTGGTCTTGGCTCAGGTCGAACGGCTGGTCGAGTGATCGGTCTCCGGCTCTCACAGTCTCACAGTTTTCGTACTCTCTTGTCTTTTTTCTTGGCCGGCCGCTTGGGTAAGTTAGGTTTGAAAATATTGACACTTTGAGGTATTGGGTTTTAATAAAACATTTGGCCCAAATGTTTTATTAAAACCCAATACCTTAAAAATTTAATAAAATGTGGGACTTTTTAAAAAGTATTGGGTTTTTTATAAAATTTTGGACCTTTATTAAGTGTTGAGCTTTAAAAAAAATTTGAGTAACGTAATTTTTTATCAGAGGTAACCGGATACATAAAACCGTAAAAAATTGCACTGCGCGTAAAAAGTTGAGGGGTATTTATATGCTACATCCGCCACTGTCCAGGTCCACGATAGAGTCGGAGGCGGATCGAACGCTCATGACTAGCAGAACTACATCCCTCTTGATGAAAAAGAACCGTTCACACCATTCATGGAAACTGGAGAGAGCTTTGGTAATGTGACTCTTCACTTTCCCACCCCGGCCAATGAACGAAAACCAGATGTCACGGAGCACCATTTTATAGAAAACATTAAGCCTACCACATGTTGGCTCAATACCTTGGCTCCGGCATCTGAACTCAAAATGGGTCGCGCGACAGAAACGCATAGGATGCATCTTAGAAATATGAACTTGGTAGAAGTTCAACAAGCTCTCGATAAACTTTGTACTAGGAAGACGAAAGTTACAATGAAGGAAGAAGGCGGCATACAAGGCTATCTTTCCGTCTGGGACGTCAGTGGCAGGCATCCTATAGTCGGGGAACTCCGCCTCCCATTCCCTACCAAAACAATACACTTCACAAAGTTTGTCGAAGTCTTCCTGGTTCCATTTTATGCGAATCGTTTCAATAAGGGAAACTTCAGAAGATCCCTTACCCCCTTTACCTCTCGAAGTGTTGACGCCATTAACGACGAGGAGGAGGAGGATCTCTCTCTCTCTCTCTCTCTCTCTCTATCTCTCTCTCTCTCTCTCGACCACCACCATTGTGGTACACCATCGCAGACCTGGAAATCGGGGTGTGGGTGGGGAGATCGGAGCAAGATGGGGGAGCCCTCACTGCCAGAGCTGGCCACTCCACGGCGATGGCGGTCCGGTCACCTACATGCATCCAACACCACTCCCAAACAACCCATACCACCTGTTCCTTCCTGATTCCCAGCCAAGAAGACCCCCCTCCACTTAGAGGATCAAAATCAAGCCTGGGAGATCGTACCCCCTTGCCTTCCGGCTCTCAGCATCCCCTCCTCGTGTTGGTCGTCTCGCGCTAACTTCAGATCGTGGGCATGAGGGAAGGCCGATGCTTAAACATGTCCCAACCGATGACATCAAAGCCATCAAGCATCCTCCCTCACTCATGCCCCAAATCCATGAACGTAGGGTGGAAACCGTTCCTCCTCCTCCTCCTCCTCCTCCTCCTCTGTTTTTAGAGAGAATTTGTCGTCACATGTTTTTGTGTTTTTCATCACTGTCCCCAAATGGGTTCTGTTATTTTTTATTTTGATTTCATCACATCCCAAATAAAGTTTTCAACTTTTGATTGATCTGTCAAGCATTGGTGTAAACATTTGTTCAAGATTCCATTGTTTTTATAATTCTTGTTTTCAAGAACATAAAATCTTGATTTTTTCAAGAATCTTTGGGTAAAAAGAGGCAGAATCTTATCTCTTCTATTCAATTTTGTTCTTGAATGTTGTTTGTTTTCTGCTAGATATTAAAATTCAGTTTAAAAAACTTAATCTATATGAAAAATTTTGTAAGAAAAATCTGAATTTTAATTAAATAAAAACCCATAATTATAACATCTTTTTTGTTAAAACAGATTTAGAGATGATTCCAAGAACAGTCAACTCATCAATGGTAGCCAAGAAAGATGAATCAAAACCCGTCATAGATTCACCACCACCACCACAATCACAACCACCACTAACCACGGCAAGAAGACCGGACTCCGGCGGCTCAGAAGGAACAATCATCCCCCTTCTCGCCAATCATTTCCTAGTCGAATTCAACCCGTCACAACAAATCTACCAATACGACGTCGAAATCTCCCCAAAACCCTCAAAAGAAACCGCAAGATTAATCAAACAAAAACTGGTGGAACAAAACCCTGCCGTTTTCTCCGGCGGAAACCCCAGCTACGACGGCCGGAGAAACCTTTTCAGCTCAATCGAGTTCCAAAAAGACAGACTTGAACTCTTTATAACCATCCCAATCCCACCAACCCATCCAAATTCCCACCAAAACCAACAAAAATCCAAACTTTTTAAAATCAACATCAAGAACGTCTCCAAACTCACCGGCCAAGATTTGACCAAATACTTAAGTCAAAACAACCAAGACTCAATCCCACTTCCACAAGACTATTTACAAGCCCTAGACGTCGTATTACGCGAACACCCCTCATCAAATTGCACCCCATTAGGCCGGTCGTTATACTCCACCGCCATGGGCGGCGCCAAAGACATCGGCGGCGGCGCAATCGGCCTCCGCGGCTTCTTCCAAAGCCTCCGACCGACCCAACAAGTCCTCGCTCTCAACGTCGACTTAACCGTCACCGCATTCCACGACAGCATCGGAGTCATCCCGTACTTACAAAAACGGTTACCATTTCTCAACGAACTCTCCAACCGAACATTAACGGTTGAAGAAAAGAAAGAGGTTGAAAAGGCGTTGAAGAATGTGAAAGTGTTGGTTTGTCACCGGGAGACTGTGCAGAGATACAAGGTTCATAGTTTGACCGATGAGTCAACGGAGAATCTTTGGTTTCGGGATCGGCAGGGGGGGAGTTTGTGGGTTGTGGATTATTTTAAGGAGCAGTATGGGTATGAGATTCGGTATCGGAATTTGCCGTGTTTGCAGACTAGTCGGAGACGGCCGTGTTATCTGCCGATGGAGGTTTGTGTGGTGTGTGAAGGGCAGAAGTTTCTGGGGAAACTTTCCGATGATCAGACGGCGAAGATGTTGAAATTGGGGTGCCAGAAACCGCGAGAACGGAAGGCGATTATTGATGGAGTCATGGCTGGGCCTTTTGGTCCGTCTAGGTATCACTCTCTCCTTTTTTAATTATTTAAAGTTATTAAAAACTAATATATATTTTGTTTCTTTTACTAGGTAAATTACTTTATTGTTATTAAAATTAAAAAATAAAAGCATGCTATTCTTATTACTTAAAAAGGTAAGAACATGTTGCTATTTTGGATATTACAAGAGGTTAATATCATAAAAACTTAGGGGTATAAAAAGGTTATTCTAACTTAATTTTCGTATATTAAAATTCTCTTAAGTTGTTTAAAATAACATAGTTATGAATTTTTATAAAAAAAGAATAACTTTTTACACCTTTACGCCCAAAAGGAATAGATCATTTGAGAACTTCTAAATATTTTGATAACTCGCTAAAAACAATAAAAAATTATTTATTTGTTTAAAATACTAGAATTACTATTCAAATACAACATTTTTATATGAATTGATGTGTGTAAATTTGCATGTACTCATATAGTTATAAATAGGGCTGCAAACGAACCAAACTGGCATCTGAACTCAAAATGGGTCGCGCGGCAGAAACGCATAGGATGCATCTTAGAAATATGAACTTGGTAGAAGTTCAACAAGCTCCCGATAAACTTTGTACTAGGAAGACGAAAGTTACAATGAAGGAAGAAGGCGGCATACAAGGTTATCTTTCCGTCTGGGACGTCAGTGGCAGGCATCCTATAGTCGGGGAACTCCGCCTCCCATTCCCTACCAAAACAATACACTTCACAAAGTTTGTCGAAGTCTTCCTGGTTCCATTTTATGCGAATCGTTTCAATAAGGGAAACTTCAGAAGATCCCTTACCCCCTTTACCTTTACCTCTCGAAGTGTTGACGCCATTAACGAGGAGGAGGAGGAGGAGGACTCTGAAGAAGAAGAAACTTCAACTTATAGGGTACATCAAACTAATGCGGGATGCAGTAGTTACAGAAAAACCTATAGGAAAAAGAATACAGAATTCTCTATGCCTTATCATAAAGGAATACCTAGTTCTAACAATGGTAGTTCAACCGCTATTGACACCATAAAAATAGATTGTATCTTCGATCTTGAAAAAAGAAAAGAAGTTATAGACAAATGGAATACTGAGATTAGCCTAATAATCCAGTCCAATCCAGAAGAATTCTCCAAAGCCAAAGCTTTGTTACTACTAATAGAACATAAATCAGCATGAATCATCCAAGATTTCATTAAAGGAACAAATTGGAACGAATACTTGCATGGTGAAGATCTATTCGATCAAATCATCAATGCCATTTATATGATGTTCTTAGGTCTTGACTTTCTTACAAACAAAGACCAAGAAAATCAAAAACTACTTGAAAAAGCAAGACAAGTTTTGACCAAATCCCAGATTTGTGATATATGTCTTTTAGATGATTTCACCTGTCTTTTTGAACAAAACTTATATAAACTAAGTACAGGAGAATATCACTCTTGAATTGAAGTTTATTTAATGAAAATTCCTATCGTTGGTGAAAAAGCCAAAGAAAGATGGAATAAAGAAAAGAACAATCTAACAATGCATTCCCTCGGATTTGCTACAAGGATTGTTAAGGAGGAAATTGCAGTTTACTGTAATCTCTCCAATAAACAAAAACAGCTAAAAAGATTTAATAAAATTTGTTGTAAAAATCTTACAGAAGAACCACAGTTATCTTTTGGTTGTGATCTTCTCAAAGATAAAAAATATTTCAAAAGGAAATATAAGAAAAAATACAAAAGAAAAAGGTTTTGGAAAACCAAGAAGAAAAGATTCTCTCCAGGAAGATTTTTTTCTAAGGAAAAACCAAAAATCTGTCCTCAGGGGAAAAAGAAGTGCCGATGCTGGATATGCTCGGAAGAAGGACATTATGCCAACGAATGTCCCAACAAACAAAAATATCCAGAAAAAACAAAACTGGTTTTAGAAGCAGAAAATGAAGGATATTATCCTTCAGAAGATGTTTTTGAAGGATATATGAAAATATATTCCTTAGAAATAAATGACTCATCCTCTACAGATAGTTCAGAATGAGTAAAACTGACGAGTTATATTTTTGTCAGAGTATTCAAAAGGAAAATGAATTAGCTTATTCAAATATAACTAATCCAAATTCCATTTATATAAAAGGAAAAATTTTCCTAAAAGGTTATAAAACTATAACTCTACATTGTTATGTAGACACAGGAGCAAGCCTCTGTCTTGCAAACAAATATGTTATTCCTGAAGATCTATGGGAAAACACTCCCAAAGATATCAAAGTAACTATTGCAAATCAAGAAACCATTAAGATAGACAAAGTTTGTAGAAACCTTATCTTCTATTTTTCAGGAGAACCATTCCCTATTCCTACCGTCTATCAACAAGAGTCAGGAATAGATTTATTCCTAGGAAATAATTTCTGTCAACTATATGGACCTTTTACCCGGTGGTTAGATAGAATATCTTTTCATCTTAATCAAGAAATGATTTTGATTAAAAAAGTAACAAAAGCTTTTCAAAATGGAAAACCTGAATTTCTTGAATCAATGAAAAAAAATTCAAAGATAAAGCAAATCCCAGGTACCAATATAACTCAAGAAGTTATAACACCAGGAGAAAAATATTTTCTTGAAATACAGAAATATCAAAAAATTGAGGCTTTACTTGAAAAGGTTTGCTCAGAAAACCCTATTGACCCAGAAAAATCCAAAAATTGGATGAAGGCGTCAATAAAATTAATAGATCCAAAAACTGTAATTAGGGTAAAACCCATGAAATACAGTCCACAGGATAGAGACGAATTTAACAAACAGATTAAAGAATTACTTGATCTTAAGTTAATCACTCAAAGTAAATCTCCTCATATGTCTCCAGCATTCTTAGTTGAAAATGAGGCTGAAAAAAGAAAAGGAAAGAAACGTATGGTTGTAAATTATAAGGCAATCAATACGGCCACCAAGGGAGATAGTCATAATCTTCCTTGCATGCAAGAATTATTAACCCTCTTAAGAGGAAAAACCATTTTTTCTAGTTTCGATTACAAAAGTGGTTTTTGGCAGGTTCTGTTAGACGAAGAATCTCAACTCCTAACGGCGTTCACATGTCCAGACAGTCACTATCAATGGAAGGTAGTTCCTTTTGGTTTAAAACAAGCACCAAGCATATTTCAAAGACATATGCAAAATGCTTTAAGAGGATTAGAAAATTATTGTACCGTCTATGTAGATGATATTATAGTTTTCTCAGACTCTAAAAACAAACACTATTTTCATGTTTTATCAGTTCTAAAAACAATTGAAAAATATGGGATAATTTTGTCAAAAAAGAAAGCCAATCTTTTTAAAACAAAAATAAATTTTTTAGGTCTTGAAATTGACCAAGGAACTCATTGTCCACAAAAGCATATTTTGGAAAATCTGCATAAATTTCCGGACATAATTGAAGACAAAAAACATCTTCAAAGATTTTTAGATGTTTTAACCTATGCAGAAAGTTACATCCCAAAGCTCGCTAAGCTTAGAAAACCTTTACAAATAAAATTAAAAAAAGATTATATTTGGGGATGGAAACAGTCCGATACGGATTATATTAAAAAGATAAAGAAAAACTTAACAAGTTTCCCAAAACTTTATCTTCCAAAAAATGAGGATTTTCTCATAATAGAAACTGACGCCTCAAACGACTTTTGGGGAGGCATTTTAAAGGCTAAAACAGCTGAAAGAGAAGAGATATGTAAGTATACTTCGGGAAGCTTTAAAACAGCCGAACGAAATTACCACAGCAATGAAAAAGAATTACTCAATGTAAAAAATACTATCTCAAAATTTTCTATTTATCTCACTCCTGTAAAATTTCTAGTCAGGACAGATAATAAAAACTTTACTTATTTCCTTAAAACAAAAATTTCTGGAGATAATAAACAAGGACGCCTTGTTAGATGGCAAATGTGGTTTTCAAGATATTCTTTTGATATTGAACACCTTGAAGGACCAAAAAATGTGTTAGCTGACTGCCTGACACGTGATTTCCAAAAAACGTAAGCAATGACGATATCTTTTCCGATATCTCTTCCTATAAATAGGAGATAACTCTTCTTCAAAAAATCACAACTTCTTACAAAAATAAAAACAATTTTTAAAGAGGGGGAGATGGAAGAACTTAAGGCTTTACGCCTAAAAGAAAAAATTCTTTTGATAGAATTACGAGCTGTTCAACAGCAAATTGCATTATATGACGAAAGTCTAAATGCTACAACTTTGCAAGAAATTTGCAAGAAATTAACCTTTTTCCTGAAGGAATGAAAAAAGCTATCAAAACCTTCAGAAAGAAGATAGCAGCTGCTAAAGATGCCAATATATACATCAAGTGCACCTCTACACTTCCTGACTGGTATCAAGTAAAGAGTTATCCTGCTCTACATCTTTTAGAAATTGGTCTAGCCAAAACAAGAAACGTTCTTCCCTCAAAGGTTAAAGAAGAACATGAAGACATCAGCAATTGGGTTTCTATTAGAGTCAATGGATACCTAAAAATCCTCCAAGATCTCCAAAAGATTTCTGTAGGAAGCTTCAAGAAAGTAAATTATTACAGTCAAAACTGTATAATTACCGGCTATAGTGGAACACCTTTACCCATCCACGAAAAACAAGTTCTTGAAAGAACAGAACAAAGAATTATTTTCAATAAAGTCGATGCGGGACCCTCCACTAAAGAATTATTATGCCAAAAGATGACTGGCATGATAGAAAATCATGTTTGTGATGAGTGCAGACAAGAAATAAAGTATCAACCAGATTCCTCCTCCACCGAAGAAATAATTGAGGATTCACGTGAACTAGACCCCACTCACGGATATGTAGATTAAGGAATTTACGTAAGCCCTTACGTAATAAAAAGAGACAACTGTTCTCCTTTTACTTTTCTTTTTTTTATTGTATGTCTATATAAGTCAGTTATTTGGAGTCTGTAAGGATCATCGAATCCACCCAATAATCTCTACTATCTATCTTTGTAAATGTCTGAGTAGTCTCCCTTTTAAGAGAAAATGTTGTAATAGATATCAAGAAGTTCTTCCTTTGAAAGAACAGTTTTGAAATAAAACTTTCATTTTATCATTATCTTACCTCTGAATTTTGTTATTAAACCTGGAGTCCTGGAGCCATAAAAGTACCGCTGTGGCAGGAGGCCTTAGGGAAGAACATGGTTGGATTGGTCACTTGTAACATGACGACCAGAGATATTGTAATGATAACCAAGGTATTTTTCATAATTGCTCTTTACTTCTTATATTTCTTTACATATTTTTCCTTAAACATTATCATAAGAAACTCGTTTTTCTATCAAAACATATATCGATTAATTTCGAAAAATGATTCCGCAATCTGGTATCAGAGCCTTGTGCTCAACTTTAATAATTTGAGTTTTTAAACTAAAAATTCAAAATAGAATGAGTTTTTTAAATAAAAATTCAAATGATAATGATTCTGAAGAATCAAATCAACAATCAACTGAAGTTATTAACTTTAGTGAAAATGAAAAAGGTTTTGTTCTGATTATATGATTAACTCTGATCAGTTAACAAAAATAAACAAGCTTAAGTTCAAGCTAAACACTAAACAGGTTTTTAATCAACCTACAAGTCTGCAGAGTTTAGTCTCAAAAGCTTTCTCTAGAAAAAATAAAAAAATTTATTGTTTTAATACTGAAGAACTCTCAGTAGACATAAAAGATACTTCAGGAGAAGTATTTTTACCACTAATAACAAAAGTAGAAATAGCAAAAAGACTTTTGGCTATTAAACCTGAGTTAAGAAAATCTATGAATATGGTGCATATAGGAGCAGTAAAAATTCTCTTAAAAACAAAATTCAGAGACGGGATTAATTTTCCTATAAAAATGGCTTTAGTTGATAACAGAATTATCAACAGACAAGATGCTCTTCTTGGAGCAGTATAAGGAAATTTAGCATATGGCAAATTTATGTTTACCATATATCCTAAATTCTCTTTACATTTAAATTCGAAAGATTTCGATAAAACGTTAAGTTTCATACATCAGTGCGAAAGAACTGATTTAATAGAACCAGGAAATAAAGTATTTTCGATTAATTATTTAATCTCATATGCTTTAACAAACAGTACTCATTCGATTGAGTATAAAGAAAAAGAGAATATTACTATTGAAGATATATTCTCAGATATTAGCACTATTGAATAAAGTAAGTTCTCTGAACCTTCACAAGTGCAGGAAAACTGGGCCATTAATATAGCCCGTAATAAACAAATTCTAGATCATAGACCTAGACAGAGTTTTTCTTTTAATACTCTAAAAATAGGAGAATCCAGTTCGGACTCGACCAGTCCCACTGAATTACAATTAATTCGATCCATGTCAGATAGGATTGATAAATACGGAGAAATCCTAAAAGAAGTTATTGGAAAATAATTTCAAAATGAGTTCTCTTACCAGAATTGAAGAATTAATTAAAGAATTAATTAATAAAGTAGAAAGTCTATCTACAAGTGAAAATCTTGAAGCGATAGCCGCAAAAATAATTAGTGAGATTTCCGAAAAAATAAAGGAAGCAAACACGCATCCTTTAGAAAATACAAATCCCTTGAGGAGGAGGCTTTTCTAACATCTAAAAGACTTAGACAGGTCCATATCAGGCAGCTTGATATGCTTAAGTCCTATTTATGTGGAAACCCGCTAAGGTGAAGATTAGGGAAAAATTTTGCTTTGAAACTAAACTAAATAAAGAAATCATTGAATTTTACACTTAATTTTACACTTTGTGAATATTTCAAGATTATCTATGAAAAGTTAGTTATTAAATTTAAAATATTGGGATATAAGAAAATATTTTAAGGGAACTAAAGAGATGAAGCGTTTTAAAAGAGAAATCAGATTTTTAATCAAGAAATTATTGAATCAGCGATAAATTTCAAAAAACTCGAATTTTTAAACCTAGAATTTTCTGATAAAAGCGATCATAAAAATATATCTAGTAGTTACTATAATCATATTTGTAGATTTAAAGAACTACATACACATAGTCTACACACAGATAATACACACTTAAATAGTATCACAGACTTAATTATAAACTTAGGATTTAGTC
Organism: Smallanthus sonchifolius; assembly: GCA_023525975.1. Classification (NCBI taxonomy): domain Eukaryota; kingdom Viridiplantae; phylum Streptophyta; class Magnoliopsida; order Asterales; family Asteraceae; genus Smallanthus; species Smallanthus sonchifolius. The sequence continues at coordinate 44,407,742 of CM042046.1, read as the reverse complement.
TACAAAAAGAATCAGTTAATAATAAATATTTGTTAGAAAAAATAATACACTCTATAACAAAACAAACAGAGGAACTTAAAAAATTAACAGATAACTTAGATTACATAAGAGAGCAAAATAACCAAATTTTGCTAGAAGTTAAAAATATAAACAAGAATAAACATCCAGTAGTAACCGGAAACTCTACTGATATAAATAATCTGATAGAAAAACTAAATAAAACACATCTAAGTGAAAAACCAAAAATTTATAAACATTGGAAACCTAGAGATGAATAAACAAATCATCCAAGAATCTAGAAAATCAACTAGTAATATAAGATATATTATTTCTTCAGACACCTTTTTAAACAGAATTTTAAGAAAATGATCATCTTCTAGAAATACACAAACAATACAATTAGAAGAGGAAATCGACTTAGACAAAAATATAAATTTATACAATCAACATCAATTAGATATATTAAATCCAAGAACACTATATCAAACAGGTATGTTAAACGTAAACACAACTTTAATACAAAGTAGTAGGGAAGAAAGTTTAAGAGTAATAGATAAAATGGTAGAAATAGATTTATTTTCACCAGAAACAATCTTAAAAATTAAACAAGCAGGAAAACAGTTTATACATACAGGACTCATAGTAATAGGAATAAAAGCCCTAGGAAGAAAAAACCTAGGAACTAAACTTTTAACATTAATATTAGATAAAAGCTGGAAATCAGAAATGAAAAAGGCAATAATCTCAGGTATGGAAATAGATTTAAGCCAAAACACAGCTTTATTTTATTGTACACCTGGAATATTAAAAGACATTAAAGATCTACAAAAATTAAAAATAGCTTTACAAACTAAAGGTTATGAAAATTACGAAAGAAATAACATAGTAATAAGCATAGGAGTCTTAGGCAAAGCTAGTAATAGATCAGGAATGAAATACAAAGTAAATATAGAAGGAATAGTAAATACAATAGCATCTAAGTCTATACAAATGATTGAACCAGTTAAAATAGATCCTGAAGAATTAGCAGGATTAGAATGGCAAATAAATGAGTTAAAAGAAATAGAAAGTTCAACATTAGTCCCTAAACAGAGTCATATATATGAAAATATAGATGGTACATAGAGTCTAAGATTTATAGATTTTAAAAGAGAAGATAAATATGAAGAGAGTACTTGTTCAGAAGAACAACCTCCTCAAGAACCACAATATAATTTTATGAATATAGAATCAGATGACGAATCTGAGTATGGACAACCAATATATGATACAGAAAATGAAGAAGAAGAAGATGAATACTTATTAGATTCAGAATTCTTAAAATTTGAACAAGAAGATATAGATTACAGCTTATTAGAAGAAATAAGACAAGAAACAAATACAATTTTTAAATCAGAAGAAATTAACAAATCCTACGAACAAATAATAAACAGAAAATTTACAGAAGCAAATATACAGGAAGAAGTAGATGATATGATAGTAGAATGTATGTTAAACTTAAAAATGACATATGAAGAAAGTTATAAAAAATTACAAGAAGATTTTAATTTACCCTTAGTAAATAGTATAGTTAAAGGAGACACAATGATCTCCGATTTTTACAAAAAACAAGATAACAGTTTTATGAATCCCGAAGGTAAACCTAAAAGAAACTATCAACAATACGACTTAGGACAAACATCAAATGATACTATGGGTAGAGAACCTTGGACAAAACCAGTCACAAGTTATCAACAGGAATCTGGTTACAATGGAACCAGAAGAAGGTTACCTATAGGACAAATTTACAGTGGTAATATGCTTTTATTAGAACAGCAAAAACCACAATTATGGGTAGATGAAGTTCTCATATGAGAACAGACAGTAGTAAGAATGTGGGAAACAAATAAGAAAGATAGTATGGACATGTTTGCATATTTAGAAACAACCCTAGGCCCAACAGCCTTAGGCATATGGCAAAGCAAAAAAGCCCATAGCCCAGATCAGATAAACAGGCTAAAAGCTATAGGCGATAATCCCTACAATTTCACCTCCCAAATAAGAGTTCTTATTTTAGGAGTTGATCCAGCAAAAAACAACAGCCTATTACAAGACACAGCCATTAGAAACCTAGAACAATTAAGTATAGCAGACATGAAATACATAAATGAATTTACATTAGACTTCACAAGGTTATTAGCACAAACAGGACAAGCTATGGAAGATAGCTTATGCGATAAATATTTTATAAAATTACCAGGAGACTTAGGAAAACATATACATGAAGCATGGAAATTACAATATGGAGACATGCAAAACCTAGGAATTGGACCTAGGATAACCTTTACATTCAGTATATTAGAAGAAAAATGTAAAGAAGTAGCCTTACAAGAACAGCTAAAAAGAAATGCATTTGCATTCTGTAAAACAGCAATATACACCCCACAAGCCTATGGATACTATGACAACAGTAGAAAAAAGAAAATTAGGAAAAGCACTACTTACAATAAAGAATACAAACCGTATAAAAAATATCAAAATAAATATGTTAAAAAACCTCACACTAGGACATGTAAATGTTTTATATGTGGAGATACAGAACATTTGGCTAATAGATGCCCAAACAGAAATAAAAATATAGAAAAAAGTAATTTAATTGAACAGATAAAAGATTATGAAATAGAGGCGATAGACACAGATCATACAGATAACGAGTCAATATACAGTATATATAGCGAAGAAGATGAGCCAATAGCAAAAATTTCATACACATATACAAACCCTGAAGAATGTAACCATGATTGGAAACATAGGAAAGGTAATAATCACATTAAATGTTATATATGTGAATATTACCCTAGTATAGAAAAAAGGTCACAATGCAACATTTGTTTTAAAGAAATTTGTCATATTTGTATAAAAGATATTTATAACATAGAACCACCAAGTACTAGTCAAGAAATAAGTAAAAATTCTAGTAATTATGAAGAAAAGATAGAAAAATTAGAATTAGCCATAGAATTAAATAAATTAAAGATAGAACTTCTTAAAGATAGGGTTCTTAGACTTGAAGACCATATAGAAAAGAAAAAGGAAAAAGAATTTCCAAAATTAAATAATATGGCCACAGAACAAAACTCTATAATACAAACTGGAGAAGAAACACTTATACAAACCGGTGGATCAATAAGTATGATAAATATACAGTGTAGATTATGGCTAGACGCTAATACACCTATAGATTTAACAGCCTTAGTAGACACAGGAGCAACAAAAAGTGTAATTTCACATAGTTTAGCCCCAGAAAAATTTCATAAACTACTTACATATAAACTAATGACAAGAACTGTAGAAAATAGATTAATAGAGATAACACATCACTTAGACCCTTCAGGAATACAATTCCGAGACTTTTCAGGAAACTACAGCATAAAATATGAAATGCCACAAATAAACATAAATCCTCAACACATAAAATCTAAAGACTTTGTCTTAGGATTAAATTTCATATTAGGATTAAATGGTGCTATCACCATAACTAGAAACTATATAACAATTAGTAAACAAATTTACAGCTTTCCAACACTTAGATATAAAAGTATAGAAAATATTTTTAATAAAAAAGGAGAAAAAGGAAGCTTAGAGTTCTTTAATAAAAACAGAAAAAAGATTGCAGAAAATGAAGCCATGCAATTACTTACAAATTTTATAAATCATGAATTAGAAAAAGGACAAGACATTACAAAAAGTATAAATCATCCTATAATAGTCCACTTAGAAAAAATAGGATTCATAGGAGAAGATATTACAAAATCTAAAGTTAAGTATGTATGCAAATTTAAGATAAAAAATCCTGATATTACCATACGAAATATAAACATAGATTACAGTCTCCTAGATAAAGAAGAATTTAAAAAACAGATATTAGAAATGACTAAACAAGGATTAATTAGAAAATCCGAAAGTCCACATAGATCAGCAGCCTTTATAGTTAAAAATCATAGTGAAATAAAAAGAGGAAAGGCAAGAATAGTTTATAACTACGAAAGATTAAATGATAACACAGAAGATGATGGTTATAACATTCCTAATAAAGATAGCTTAATCCAGTTAATACAAAATAATAAAGTATTTTCTAAGTTTGATTTAAAATCAGGTTATAATCAATTACATTTAGAAGAAGACTTTAAAAAATGGACAGCCTTCACATGCTCTGAAGGATTATATGAATGGAATGTTCTTAGCTTCGGGCTAAAGAACGCTCCTTCAATTTTTCAAAGATTTATGGACAGTATATTTCTCAAATACAAATTTTGCTTAGTTTATATTGATGACATACTAGTAGCAAGTGAAACAGTTCAAGAACATGAAAAACACTTGCAACAAGTATTTGAAGAAATAAAAAAGAATGGGATAGTAGTATCCAAAAGAAAAATGGAATTATTCAAAAGAAAATTTTCGTTTTTGGAAGTAGAAATATGTAATGGGAAAATAGAATTACAACCACATATTTCTACAAAAATTCTAGATTTTCCAGAAAAACTTACAAATTTAAAACAGATACAAGCTTTTCTAGGCCTAGTAAATTATGCCAGAAAATTCATACCAAATCTTTCAAAACTAGTTGGTCCGTTGTACAGTAAGACCACAAAAAACGGCCAAAGACATTTTAATAATGAAGATATAATTTTGATAAAAAAGATTAAAGAAAAGGTTAAAGAGATAAAACCTTTAGAATTACCTCTTTTAACAGATCACATTATTATAGAAGTTGATGGATGCAAAGATGGATGGGGAGCAGTCCTCCTTTGCAAACCAGATATACATAGTTACAAAAAAGAAGAAAAAATTTGTTCTTATTACAGTGGAAGTTTTACAACTGGATCCACTTGGACCAGCCTAGACTTTGAAATACAAGCCTTGATTAATGCTTTAGACAAATTTAAACTATTTTTACATAAAGACTTTACAGTCAGAACAGACTGCGAAGCAATAGTTAAATTTATTAAAAACAATCAAAGTAAAAAAGATAAATAGAACAAGATGGGTAAATTTACAAAATATTAGGAGGAGGAGGAGGAAGAGTCGAAAAATGATTCCGCAATCTAGTATCAGAGCCTTGTGCTCAACTTTAATAATTTGAGTTTTTAAATTAAAAATTCAAAATAATGAGTTTTTTAAATAAAAATTCAAATGATAATGATTCTGAAGAATCAAATCAACAATCAACTGAAGTTATTAACTTTAGTGAAAATGAAAGAGGTTTTTGTTCTGATTATATGATTAACTCTGATCAGTTAACAAAAATAAACAAGCTTAAGTTCAAACTAAACGCTAAACAGGTTTTTAATCAACCCACAAGTTTGCAGATTTTAGTCTCAAAAGCTTTTTCAAGAAAAAATAAAATATTCTATTGTTTTAATACTGAAGAACTCTCAGTAGACATAAAAGATACTTCAGGAGAAGTATTTTTACCACTAATAACAAAAGGAGAAATAGCAAAAAGACTTTTGACTATTAAACCTGAGTTAAGAAAATCTATGAATATGGTGCATATAGGAGCAGTAAAAATTCTCTTAAAAGCACAATTCAGAGACGGAATTAATTTTCCTATAAAAATGGCTTTAGTTGATAACAGAATTATCAACAGACAAGATGCTCTTCTTGGAGCAGTACAAGGAAATTTAGCATATGGCAAATTTATGTTTACCATATACCCTAAATTTGCTTTACATTTAAATTCGAAAGATTTCGATAAAACGTTAAGTTTCATACATCAGTGCGAAAGAACTGATTTAATGGAACCAGGAAATAAAGTATTTTCGATTAATTATTTAATCTCATATGCTTTAACAAACAGTACTCATTCGATTGAGTATAAGGAAAAAGAGAATATTACTATTGAAGATATATTCTCAGATATTAGCACTATTGAGGAAAGTAAGTTCTCTGAACATTCACAAGTGCAGGAAAATTGGGCCATTAATATAGCCCGTAATAAACAAATTCTAGATCATAGACCTAGACAGAGTTTTTCTTTTAATACTCTAAAAATAGGAGAATCCAGTTCGGACTCGACCAGTCCCACTGAATTACAATTAATTCGATCCATGTCAGATAGGATTGATAAATACGGAGAAATCCTAAAAGAAGTTATTGGAAAATAATTTCAAAATGAGTTCTCTTGTCAGAATTGAAGAATTAATTAAAGAATTAATTAATAAAGTAGAAAGTCTATCTACTAATGAAAATCTTGAAGCGATTGCCGCAAAAATAATTAGTGAGATTTCTGAAAAAATAAAGGAAGCAAACACGCATCCTTTAGAAAATCCCTTAATTATTCAAGAAACTCATAAAGGAGAAAATAAATTCAAAAAATATTCATTTCCTAACTTCAATGTGGGAAATCCATCTTTAGGAAGTTCAAAAAGTCCAAATGCTCTCAAATGACCTTTTGGATCAAACTCAAATGACTAATAAAAGTCAGATGAGATCTCCTTTTAGGAAAATAAATACAAAAATTGGATATTACTATTTATTACAAAATAATGTCATCCAAAGAATAATAGAACTCCATAGTGATTGGAGTATTCATCCAAAAGAAAAATTAAATGAATTATCTCATTTACATAAACAGTATTTCAATAATGAGATACAAAGACTTAAAGACGTAAAAACTAGTCTTTCATTTGGATAAATGGTATCCATAGCCGAAAAATTAGAAAAAGTCTTTGACGAACAACTTGATCCTCTTCCAATTAAAGATATCAACGAACTCGTTCAACTTATGTCTCTTAGTGACAGTGAATGCGAGAAAAAAATTTTAGAAAATAAGGATCTTAAAGAAAAATATTTTCCAGAAATTAAAAATCAGGTTTTTACAATTCAAGAACCTAAAACTGAGGAAGAAGAAGACGAAGACTCCTCTGAAGAAGAAGAAACTTCCATTTATAGGGTACACCATACTAATGCAGGAAGCAGTAGTTACAGAAAAACCTATAGGAAAAAGAATACAGAATTCTCTATGCCTTTTCATAAAGGAATACCTAATTCTAACAATGGTAGTTCAACCGCTATTGACACCATAAAAATAGACTGTATCTTCGATCTTGAAAAAAGAAAAGAAGTTATAGACAAATGGAATACTGAGATTAGCCTTATAATCCAGTCCAATCCAGAAGAATTCTCCAAAGCAAAAGCTTTGTTACTACTGATAGAACATAAATCAGCAGGAATCATCCAAGATTTCATTAAAGGAACAACTTGGAACGAAGATTTGCATGGTGAAGATCTGTTCGATCAAATCATCAATGCCATTTATATGATGTTCTTAGGTCTCGACTTTCTCACAAACAAAGACCAAGAAAATCAAAAACTGCTTGAAAAAGTAAGACAAGTTTTGACCAAATCCCAGATTTGTGATATATGTCTTTTAGATGATTTCACTTGTCTTTTTGAACAAAACTTATATAAACTAAGTACAGGAGAATATCACTCTTGAATTGAAGTTTATCTAATGAAAATTCCTATCGTTGGAGAAAAAGCCAAAGAAAGATGGAATAAAGAAAAGAACAATCTAACAATGCATTCCCTCGGATTTGCTACAAGGATTGTTAAAGAAGAAATTACAGTTTACTGTGATCTCTCCAATAAACAAAAACAGCTAAAAAGATTTAATAAAAGCTGTTGTAAAAATCTTACAGAAGAACCACAGTTATCTTTTGGTTGTGATCCTCTCAAAGATAAAAAATATTTCAAAAAGAAATATAAGAAAAAATATAAAAGAAAAAGGTTTTGGAAGACCAAGAAGAAAAGATTCTCTCCAGGAAGATATTTTTCCAAGGAAAAACCAAAAATCTGTCCTCGGGAGAAAAAGAAGTGCCGATGCTGGATATGCTCAGAAGAAGGACATTATGCCAACGAATGTCCCAACAAACAAAAATATCCAGAAAAAACAAAACTGGTTTTAGAAGCAGAAAGTGAAGGATATTATCCTTCAGAAAATGTTTTTGAAGGATATATGAAAATATATTCCTTAGAAATAAATGACTCATCCTCTACAGATTCAGAATGAGTAAAATTGACAAGTTATTTTGTCAGAGTATTCAAAAGGAAATTGAATTAGCTTATTCAAATATAACTAATCCAAATTCCATTTATATAAAAGGAAAAATTTTCCTAAAAGGTTATAAAACTATAACTCTACACTGTTATGTAGAAACGGGAGCAAGTCTCTGTCTGGCAAGCAGATATGTTATTCCTGAAGATCTGTGGGAAAATACTCCCAAAGATATCAAAGTAACTATTGCAAATCAAGAAACCATTAAGATAGACAAAGTTTGTAGAAACCTTATTGTCTATTTTTCAGCAGAACCATTTCCTATTCCTACCATCTATCAACAAGAGTCAGGAATAGATTTACTCCTAGGAAATAATTTCTGTCAATTATATGGGCCTTTTACCCAGTGGTTAGATAGAATATATCTTTTCATCTTAATCAAGAAATGATTTTGATTAAAAAAGTAACAAAAGCTTTTCAAAACGGAAAACCTGAATTTCTTGAATCAATGAAAAAAGATTCAAAGATAAAACAAATCTCAGGTACCAATATAACTCAAGAAGTTATATCACCAGGAGAAAAATATTTTCTTGAAATACAGAAATACCAAAAAATTGAGGCTTTACTTGAAAAAGTTTGCTCAGAAAACCCTATTAACCCAGAAAAATCAAAAAATTGGATGTAGGCGTCAATAAAATTAATAGATCCAAAAACTGTAATCAGGATAAAACCCATGAAATACAGTCCACAGGATAGAGACGAATTTAACAAACAGATTAAAGAATACTTAATCTCAAGTTAATTATTCAAAGTAAATCTCCTCATATGTCTCCAGCATTCTTAGTTGAAAATGAGGCTGAAAAAAGAAGAGGAAAGAAACGTATGGTTGTAAACTATAAGGCAATCAATACGGCCACCAAGGGAGATAGTCATAATCTTCCTTGCATGCAAGAATTACTAACCCTCTTAAGAGGAAAAACCATTTTTTCTAGTTTCGATTGCAAAAGTGGTTTTTGGCAGGTTCTGTTAGACGAAGAATCTCAACTCCTAACGGCGTTCACATGTCCAGACGGTCACTATCAATGGAAGGTAGTTCCTTTTGGTTTAAAACAAGCTCCAAGCATATTTCAAAGACATATGCAAAATGCTTTAAGATGATTAGAAAATTATTGTACCGTCTATTTTGATGATATTATAGTTTTCTCAGACTCCGAAAACAAACACTATTTTCATGTTTTATCAGTTCTAAAAACAATTGAAAAATATGGGATAATTTTGTCAAAAAAGAAAGCCAATCTTTTTAAAACAAAAATAAATTTTTTAGGTCTTGAAATTGACCAAGGAACTCATTGTCCACAAAAGCATATTTTGGAAAATCTGCATAAATTTCCGGACATAATTGAAGACAAAAAACATCTTCAAAGATTTTTAGATGTTTTAACCTATGCAGAAAGTTACATCCCAAAGCTCGCTAAGCTTAGAAAACCTTTACAAATAAAATTAAAAAAAGATTATATTTGGGGATGGAAACAGTCCGATACGGATTATATTAAAAAGATAAAGAAAAACTTAACAAGTTTCCCAAAACTTTATCTTCCAAAAAATGAGGATTTTCTCATAATAGAAACTGACGCCTCAAACGACTTTTGAGGAGGCATTTTAAAGGCTAAAACAGCTGAAAGAGAAGAGATATGTAAGTATACTTCGGGAAGCTTTAAAACAGCCGAACGAAATTACCACAGCAATGAAAAAGAATTACTCGCTATAAAAAATACTATCTCAAAATTTTCTATTTATCTCACTCCTGTAAAATTTCTAGTCAGGACAGATAATAAAAACTTTACTTATTTCCTTAAAACAAAAATTTCTGGAGATAATAAACAAGGACGCCTTGTTAGATGGCAAATGTGGTTTTCAAGATATTCTTTTGATATTGAACACCTTGAAGGACCAAAAAATGTGTTAGCTGACTGCCTGACACGTGATTTCCAAAAAACGTAAGCAATGACGATATCTTTTCCGATATCTCTTCCTATAAATAGGAGATAACTCTTCTTCAAAAAATCACAACTTCTTACAAAAATAAAAACAATTTTTAAAGAGGGGGAGATGGAAGAACTTAAGGCTTTACGCCTAAAAGAAAAAATTCTTTTGATAGAATTACGAGCTGTTCAACAGCAAATTGCATTATATGACGAAAGTCTAAATGCTACAACTGTAAATTCTGTACAGGAAGACAATAGTCTAAAAACATAATCTATTCCTTTACAAACGGCTAAAGGTAAAGAAACATCAAGACCGTTGATCCCTGATGCTTTGGGAAAAAGCATGAAAGATGCCAGTGATGAGCCTCAATCATCATCTAGTCCGGAAGCAAACGGCTCCGGTAAAGACAAACCAAATCCGTTCATGGCTGATAGTTTGCCAAAAACTATTAATCTGAGACCAACTTATGCTCAGAAAGTTACATCTCCAGAAAATCACAGAGCACGTTTTTACGTAATCTTTGATGGAGACCATAGAGGAATTTATGAAGATTGGGCCATCGTATCCAAATATGTTCAACACTCTTCAGTCCCATTCAAAAAATTTGGATCATTGCTGCAAGCCCAGCAAGAAGCCACAAGATATTCCGCACAGTTCGGAAAGAAAGAAATACCCCTTAAGGTTACCATTTTTCCTATGCCCATGGAAAAACCAAAGAAAAAACAGCCAGTAATCTTTTCTAATACTTTCAGTGAAAGAAAAATAGAAGAGCAAGAAGAAGAAGATGATCTCATCGGACTCAATGAGTTCCGAATGATCTGGTCTAAAGCCAGAGCCATCAGCCAAGAAGATTTCGAAGTCGAATCTATTTACACAGAGGACAAAAATTCAAAAAGTCTATTTGTTTTCTGTCCAGGAGCAGATCCCATTTTAATTTCTTCGGCTTTCTCTGCCGGATTAGTTAAATATATTTATCCCTCTGCAAATTTGCAAGAAATTAACCTTTTTCCCGAAGGAATGAAAAAAGCCATTAAAACCTTCAGAAAGAAGATAGCTGCTGCTAAAGATGCTAATATATACATCAAATGCACCTCTACACTGCCTGACTGATATCAAGGAAAGAGCTATCCTGCTCTACATCTTTTAGAAATTGGTCTTGCCAAAACAAGAAACGTTCTTCCCTCAAAGGTTAAAGAAGAACATGAAGACATCAGCAATTGGGTTTCTATTAGAGTCAATGGATACCTAAAAATCCTACAAGATCTCCAAAAGATTTCGATAGGAAGCTTCAAGAAAGTAAATTATTACAGTCAAAACTGTATAATTACCAGCTATAGTGGAACACCTTTACCCGTCCACGAAAAACAAGTTCTGGAAAGAACAGAACAAAGAATTATTTTCAATAAAGTCGATGCAGGACCCTCCACTAAAGAATTATTATGCCAAAAGATGACAGGCATGATAGAAAATCATGTTTGCGATGAGTGCAGACAAGAAATAAAGTATCAATCACGGATATGTTGATTAAGGAATTTACGTAAGCACTTACGTAATAAAAAGAGACAGCTGTCTTCCTTTTATTTTGTTTTTCCTTATTGTATGTCTATATAAATCTGTTGTTTGGAGTCTGTAAGGATCATCGAATCCACCCAATAATCTCTACTATCTATCTTTGTAAATGTCTGAGTAGTCTCCCTTTAAGGGAAAATGTTGTAATAGATATCAAGAAGTTCTTCCTTTTGGAAGAACAGTTATGAAATAAAACTTTCCTTTTATCATTATCCTACCTCTGAATTTTGTTATAAAACCTGGAGTCCTGGAGCCATAAAAGTACCGATGTGGCAGGAGGCCTTAGAGAAGAACATGGTTGAATTGATCAATTGTAACATGATGACCAGAGATATTGTGATGATAATCAAGGTATTTTTCATAATTGTTCTTTACTTCGAGGAGGAGGAGGAGGAGGGAGGAGGAGGAGGAGGAGGACCTCCCTGTAATAACGTGGAGGAGGAGGAGGAGGAGGACCTCCCAGTAATAACGTCCCTGTAAAACAATATAGAACTTATGGAGCGTTTACACAAGTGTATCAGTATTCCTATTCATTCATATATAAAATCGTTGTATTAGTTAATAGAAGCTGGAGATCGCCCCTGATGATCTTTTCACTTCAACAGTATATTTGAGCCAAAACCCTTGAATCGGTAAACCTAGAGTATGTAATGTGCAGTAAAGCTATGAAAAAAGTTTTACTCATCGATTACACATATGTAACTCAATGAATGGTACTGATAATCAGATACTAACCTCTTGTTTCGAACATCTTTCAACTACTTGTTGGTTTCTGATCCGCACTTGACTGTTGATTTTATCAGTGCTTTTATCCAACCATGGAAACAAGGGCAAGTATTGGTTACACTTGCACATCGAAAACAATTCATAGTGTATCCAAATTAAGTTTTTACACGAACAAAATACTAGTTAGATGTTGAACGACCAAACAACAGTTCATGTCCGTCTTCAAGTTACCTAAGAGTACAATATTGACCATACAAAAGGGTGAATACTTGATATTACATTTTAATCGTCTACCTCGCGCCCCTCAGATGTCAAAACGATAGTTCTAGAACTTGAAATCCTTTTTCTTCGACTTGCTGTCCTTCTCCTGCATCTTACGCTTCCTCTTCTTCTCATTCTGCAACACAGTAATCCCGATATAAGAGAGAATATAGCACATGTGTTGACATCGGGAACCATTAGAGCTCGCGATTTCAACACACTTGTAGGTAAACGTGTTAAATCGGCTTGTATCTTATTGGTAATTGTTCAAATCGACCTAACTGTCTTCAAAATGATTACAAGATTTTTTATCCTTTTATTTTAAAAAAATTAATTTAGTGTTACAAATTTTGTAATCATATTTTCTAAACTGATAATTTAAAAAACTGAAGAGAAAAAAAAAAGCTTAATAATGAACCAAAAAGTGTTGGTGGGTCGGCCCGACCCATATTGACCAATGCTGTATTGACATGTTATATAAGTTCATTACTCGTTTCTCACATCTAGAAATTATATATATGATACAAGAGGAATGATGACACACCTCTGCAACCATGTCACTGAAATCCTCCTTTTGACTACGAAGCTTCTCTTCCTCCCGAGCTTCCATGTATCTGACAAGCACAAGATAAATATTCGTAACGGTTAACGACCCTGGTTTGATGTATTATACGTGTAATATTAGATGTGTGGGAGGTCTTACTTGGCAGGCAAGACATTGTCCATGAGCTCCAATTCTTCAGGCTGTAATGACACGTCGACCCTATCCGTTTTCTGACCTCTCAGCAAATCAACCTGCCAAGAAAATATTTGAAATCACGGTTGTTCAGAAATCAGAACACCCAAAATACAAATCAAAAGTAGAAAACTGAAACGTACCCTTTTACCGGAGGCCTTGTCTTGTGGGGCACCACCGATCACATAGCTGCATGCGGAAATGAAATATGCTTAAAATAAGTTATATAAAAAAGAAAGAAAAAAGGGTGAGGAGGTAGAATGTGTACGTATGTGTTGTTCCAAGCAATGTTCCAGGAGCTATCTTCTCTTCTTTTTCTTCCAGAACCTTTACCAACACACAAGAAATATTAAAGAAAAGGGTAGTCTCGGACCAAAATCACATAATAAGAACATCAAAACAGAAATACTCACCTGGTAAAGAGGTTTCTCTGGATCCTTCCTTTGTTGCTTTCGAAGATCGATAACATCTGGAGTCTCAACACCAGTGGGGGTACTGTAGAGTGGAAAAAAAAAGGTACAATCAAGGTGAATACAGGGTCAAATTTATTCATGCACACTCTTTTCATGATCTTTCTAGGCAAGTACTTATCCTGGTTTAAAAAGGAGCGCCTAATGCGCGAGGCGCATGAAGTGATCAGAAAAGTTGGTCAAAATTAGTGTATGTAGGAGACTGATATGTAAAAATAACCAAAGGGATGAAAAAAATATAAAAGGTTTGCTTGATTAAAACGATACGTAAAACGAATGAAAGAAACGCAACTTCTAATTTTAAACAAAGTGTATCAGTCTCCTACAAACACTAATTTTGACATAAATTCCTCAATGTGCCTCGCGCTTTTTTAAACCAAGATATTTATGAATGATACGAGTAGAGTGGAATAATAATACCTTGATAAGCTGTCAACTGATTGAATGCCATCCTCTAAATCATCTTCTTCATTTTGCTCTTCCACTTCCTCCTCTTCTTCCTCTTCCTCCTCCTCTTCCTCCTCTAAGTCACCCCAGTGCTTGCTCTTATCAACAGGCTCATCCTGAAATATATTTTATTTTTAAAGAGTAATGAGAATATGTGCAAGTACAAACTATAAAAAATGAAAATATTACCAGAAATCAGTCCAGTCAAGAGATTATGTGTTCTAAATCAAATGCAAGTTTTATGAAACAGAACCAAAGGCAACAATCCATAGCTTAAACATATTAATGACCATTATCATTCAATACATGAATCATAAAAAGGTAGATTCGTGCATTATCATATAGGTATGTGAGTGCCTACCTCATAGTTGGGCAATTCTTCTTGTTGTCCAAAAACATCACCATACACAGGGCGCCCATACTTCATCCATAAAAAAGAAAAAGTAAGTAAATTATAGACATATAAAGCTAATAGCACAAATAGAATAAAGAACAGTAAGCTACCTCGTCAACAGGTGGCTTGCCCCAACCACCAGGATGATACCCAAAGCTAGCCCCATGTGGAATAGGAGCATTCAGACCTGGAATTTTTAAATGTGGATAAGAAGGTGGAGGACCATATCTCTGCAAAACCATAAAAGTTGCCATTAAACTGAATTTAAAAATATCCAAAAGCCATTGTACATTCTAGCCTTAGAAACACAGATGAACAGAGAAGACTATCAAAAGCAGCAACAATGAAAAACAAAGTCGATAAACAAGAATTTACCAGCACGTAAATGTATAAAAACTAAATGTTGAAATATGGGTGGGTAGGGTAACGTATCAAAATGTGTAATCTTTAGAAGTGTGTCAAAAAGAGCATGCCATATATAGGCATATATAGCCATATACAAATAGTAGCTAATACTTGTATAACCATTTAAGTTACAGCCATATACAAATAATAGCTAATACTTACATTTCGAGAAATATCCACAAGTAAAAAACAAGGATTGACGTGCAGTAGAAAACAAAAGCAAAAACAAGAAGTTGATAGAGAATTATACCTGCATGTTAATAAGCCACGGGGGAGGGGCACCTTCCGGCATGCCTAGAGCTTCTTTAAGTTCATGTGACAAGGTTCCTGGCTTCATCTCCCTAAGCTTTACCTGTATAATTTACCAAGTAAACATGTGAAGTGCCAAAAGGATATATCAGTTTCATAGGCTCTTGAAGATAAAAAGTTACCTCAAACTCTTTTCCTTCATGATACAAATCACCATGTGATGTCAACTTTGGCTTGGTCTGGTATTTGAAAAATGCATCATGAAGTACCTGCACCATAAATGATCACAGCAGTTAAAAACCCAAATGCAGAATAGTAAACTTTGCATTGTCAGATAATTACTAAAAATGTATTAAAGAAATAATGCATTTTAGTTTCTACAAGATTAGGTAACCAAACCTGATAATCAATATCCATCTTTCCCATTTTCGGTTGCATTCGCTCACGCTGCTTCTGTTTAAGCTTCTTATTGTCCTCCTTTTCAATGTAAGCCTGCAAAACAGCACCACAGATTTATATGATTAGAAAATTTCCTTGAGGTCACAATAAATTAATATGATTAGATCTTACTTGTCTAATTTTTTGAATCCCTGTAGCAGCAATGAAGTCAGGAAGTTGAAATGGCGCCTTTTCAATACCCCGCTTTCCCTGCCACACAATTCAAAACATGATGAGATCCAAATGAAAAACAGAAATGTAAGACAGTAAAACACTTAAATTTGACCATTATATTTTTGTTATAGAACACAATTTTTTTTTTATTATATCACATTGTGTGAATGTCTACATCCCAACCCACAGAAACATATATGAAAAGAAACAGCATTTAATGATTCCCTATGCAAGAAACCTACATGTTCGGTCTCCAAGATTGTCACATCCATTACCCTGCAAGAACCACATATACTTATAAGACAAACCTCAACAACTTATCTTTCATCCCTGAACCCTCAATTTAGAATAAGTATATGTCTCATAAGAAACAAGATACATACACCTGTCAATGCAACTTAATCTGGCCACAGTAATTCTTTCTTAGATAGTGACGCACCTGTAAAAATTTCCTTTTCTGACACCAATGTCTTGGCACAGGAACAGTATTGCGGTATGATTTGAGAAAAACCAGCAATTTAGGGTCAGCTGAGGTGGCATCCCACACCTGAAATTCATAACGACAAAGTTATTAGATAATGATGTCAGTACAAAGAACCAGATAACATGAAATGTTTGTAATAACAAGACCATAGTCACGCATTAGAATATCATATTGTTTTTTGTACCACTGTGTGATGAGAAAAATAAGTGTCCAAAGTTCAACATTTGAAAACAAAAACAACTAGGTACGCAAGATGTGCTTCAGTATTCAAAAGAAACATATACTTAATAACCCAAAATATTGTAAAAATGTCGAATAATCATGACAACCAAAAGATTTAATGGCAACCAAAAAGAACAGAGTAGGCACTAAAACGAAGGAAAATAAATCAATGGCCCACCTCAACAACATCTGGTCTTGAACTTATCTGCTTCAGCTCAGCAATCTTCATTCGGCGTTGAAGCTGAGCAAGAACATACCCCAAGATAATTAGCTATCACCAACATTAGAAATGAAAAAATAACCAGAAAAAATAGTAAAGAAGCCACAATGTAACCTTTTTCTTTTTATTGGAAACACCACTTCTATCCTTTTGCTGGGCATCTTGTTCTTCTTCTTCTGAATCTGAACTGGCTTTCTTCTTTAATGCAGCATCAGCAGCCGTCTCTTCATTCTTATCATTTTCCTGAATTAGATATACAGAAAGCATCAGTAAAAAGAGTGTCAGAATAACATGAGCACAGCCTTTAAGTTTCAAAATGTAAATAAAAGACAAACCCAATCTACCTCAGAGGAAGCAGTTTCCTTGAAAGTGAATTTCTCAAAGACCTTTCTGAACTCATCGTCAAAGAAACCATCAAGTTCTGCTTTTTCTGGGACATATTCAACTTCCACTTGCTCAATAATCTTGTATTAAAGGTAATATCGTTAATAATAACTCAACAAGAAAATTATATACATGGACAACGAGATATGACACCTTACAAACTAAGAAATTACTGTTGGTGTTCATATGCTTGGATAATTTTACTCTAGAACAGAAGTACTACACCAATAAAAGGAACAAGCTATTCCCAAAGCATAATTACATCACCCAAAAATATAATCTGTTAAGAGATTGTAGAGCTATAATACATTCAGTAAGTACTAAGTAGCTTTACATTAGAATCAGTAATTAGCTATAATCATGGTGAATACTTTCTTAGCATTGGCTCGTGTACCCTTGTAAAAGTTCCAGTATCCACCTCTTGGAAACAAACAGAGAGTGATGATTTGGTAAATACCATATTCTAAGAGCATTCCCAACCCATTCCTCATACCCATCCCCATCCTTGAAATTTAGGGAAATCACCTACAAACACAACTTTATCCCATTCTCCATCCTCATTACCCTATGCTTATATTCTTAAGGAAAACTGAAGTGAACCCTCATATTTAGGGTATCACTATTCATCACCCTAAAACTTTTTTAATTTAAACCTTTAAATTCACAATTTATTTTATAAAACATCATAACTTATGTTTCTAACTTTTTTAATTATTATTCATTCTATTTTATTAGAAAATTATAGTTATTAACTTAAAACTTAAATGTTTGGATGCTTAATTTTTATTAAATTTTTTATTTAAAATCTTTACAGATTTGTGAACATTACGATCTTTAGATTATAACATTTGTATGCTTAATCTTTAGATTTTGTATTTTTTTTTTTAAATTGATCCGTCCTAGCTCGAACCAAAATGACCATTTTCAAATGGACTCATCTATAAAAACTGATTACGAATCAATTTTAAATAAAAAGATAATAAAACAAAATAGTTATAAGTTAAAACTGTAAATGGAAGAAAGAGAAGAAATAATAATAAAAAATATAGAGATATGGATGGGTAATGAGATATGGGAAGTTTTAAAAAAATGAAAAATGGAGGGAATGATGATTTTTAGTTAAAATATAGGGATGGGGATGAGGAACCTACTGTGAATGCTCTAACAATGTTGCAGTTTCTCCATACACTCAATTCAGAACCACCTTTAGGACCTCACACCGACTTGCTCAAGTATCCAAACGTGGCAACTATCTACATTAAATCCCAATCATGTGCCACCGTCTTTAATAACAATGATACACCTAGCACTCCCGTAACAGTCTCCTGAACCCGATTTACCTACTAAACTTCAAAAAGAAAAATGTTCTTGTACAGTTGTACCCACCCTATAGTTTCTTTTGTTTCTTATCATAAATCATGTATCTTCTCATTCCTTTTTTGCAGCACTAGACTCGGTATAGATACTGGAAAATGTTCGTTAAGCCTTGGCTCATCTTGGATAGATAAACGCCCTTGGTAACAGTTCATAGCACCATTTAGTCTTCTTCACTTCATCAAACTCTAGATGCATTTTATTGGTTGCATGTTGTGGATGATATAATGATTACTAAAAGTGATGGGGTTGGAAATAAAAACTTGCAAGCATTTCCAGAAACTCAACTCAATGTCAAACAAAGAAAATCTATGTCTTCTGAGATATTTCATCAGAATAAAAATTCTGACGTATGTTAACAACAATATTGTTAGGATGTATTAAGTGATTCTGGTTTGACGCAAAACCTTGTGATGTACCTACAACACCAAATGTGAAGCTAAAGGTAGATTATGGAGACCTACTCAAGAACCTAAAGAGATATAAAAGAACTGTCGAGTAGATGATGGAGACCTACTCAAGAACATAAAGAGATATAAAAAACTATCAAAAAGCCAAACTATCTTACCGTTGCACGTCCTGGTAGTGCTTATCCGGTAAATGTTGTAAGTCAGTTCATATCATCTCCAAGAACCTCACACAGACACAGTTCAAAAAAGCCCGAATCTAAGTTTGAGTCAGACCCCAACTTGCCCAGACAACTTAAATACACTATACACACCTTGACCTAAAACTACTTATAGACATGCCTACATATAGATAACTTCATCACATATTCTAAAATCTAGAGGCACCAGGTATCTCAACACCTCAAATTCTACTGTCTTCTTCTTAGGTTTTAACCACGTGACCTGTTTGTGACAGCTGTAACGCTAAAGATTTTGTATCCAAACAAATGTATTGGTCCAAATTCCACTAACATAACATTTGAGCAGTAAGAATCAGACATAGAAAAAGTAACATCTACCATCTTGATTCAAAATCAAACTTCTAAACAAGACAATGAGTAACTAGCAATATGCAGTACTTAATATATCGCAATGATAAACTGAAAACCCTAACTCGTAAACAAATCTTCAAGATTAAAAATATATACAAGTACGATAGGTTAAACCAGTTACGAAACCCTAAAACGCAAATGTAACGAGGCAATACCTTCTGAGGATCGGAGTTCTCTTTTCCGTTGTCATCGCCGGTAAGGATCCCAGCTTCGTCAGCGGAAGCAACAGCGCTGGTATCTTCTCCTCCAACAGACTTGTTTTTCTTCTGTTTACGCCGCCTACGACGGCGTTCAGATTCTCGTGATTTATTCGACGTCTTGCGGTTTACATCGCCGTTAGGGTTAGATAACAGAGTGGCTACGGCGCCGTTTGCAACTTCGGCTGTCATCGGAAATCAATAAGGCTGACGGAGGTGGGAGTAAGATGACGGGTGCGAGAGATCGTGCCGATTTATATCCGATAGGGCATTAGAAAATCATGTCGGTATAATTGGTGTTCATGAATCATGATGCTTTGTGTGGATTATTGTGGGTAGATAAAGGCCCGTTTTGATGGAGAATTAAAACCGAAGATTAGGCCCATTAAACGTGACGTTTTGTAGGTCGGTGTAGTGGTGCACAAAAAAACCGGTTTTTTTTTTTTAACCCGGTCCAAACCGGTTTTG